>LPNX010136502.1:8647-16147 GCA_001517045.1 Pseudotsuga menziesii | reverse complement strand
GGGAAACCATAAATGGAGAAAACCCCGCAACTTCCTCATAGATAGAATCAACACTAAAGTGAAACCCAAAAATAGTAAGATGATCTGCTCACATCAGTAACCTCTTTCTTCCTTGCCCCAGTGTCTTTCTCTTCCTTAGCTATGCGCTACAATTGAGTGTGAGTTAGTGTATGATAAATAGAGAGGCTAGCTCTCTATTTTTACTAATTCCCGACTTGACTAAACCCAACTAGGGCTGACTTCACTAGGTGATTCTAATAACCCTAGTGCCCCGGAATTGTGAGGACTTTAACCCTTAGACAATAGGAGAGTTAACCACCTTGACTTGACATGACTTGTTTACATTATAGAAACTTCCCGATAGGAACATCGGGGTATGACATGACTCAAGTACATTACAAATACATCCCAGAATAAAAATTGGGTTATAATACATAAGAAATACAAGTGAATACATTTTGAAGTTACAATTACATCAACACTCCCTCTTAACTAGGAAGGTATTCTCTCGACACAATTTATTAGCACAAGTATTCTTCTCTGTATCATCTGGATCTTCGTCATCTTCAACTTTAAGTCATCTCTATATTCAAGTCATCTTCATCTGCAAGTCATCTTCACCTGGATCTGGATCATCACTCAATCTGGATCATTGTCACTAGATCTGGATCATCCCTCAATCTGGATCATCTCTGGAGCATCATCTCTGGATCTGAATCATCCCTTGATCGAGATCATCTCTGCTGGATCATCAAAACTGAATCTTCAAAGGTCCTATCTCATGATTCTTCTCGTCACAGGAAGTTCTACAAAGCTAGCCCTTTTTCATGTTGGTTTTAGGCCTACCCTTCGTCCAGGTATTTTCCAGCACTCATATCTAACCCTAAGTCAGAATGGCCTGCCCAACACTTATATCTGATCATGTAGGAACCGATCCTATAATCATATAAGAAAGCAAATTCCCATCACTCACATCTGACCATGTGGGAACACCTCCCACAACCCTGTCAGAAATGCCTAGCACTCACATCCGTTCAAATAATGATCGGAAAGGCCCATCACTTACACTTGGCCATGCGAGGAACCAATCCTCCATGCCAAAAAGGATCTGCACTTACATCTGACATCCAATGTCAGAAAGGATTAGCACTTATATTCGACCATGCAAGGAACCAATCCTTCATGCCGAAAGGGCTCTGCACTTACATCCGTTCAACCAATGATCAGAAAGGCGTGCACTCACATATGATCATGTAGGAACCAATCCTACAGTCCTATCAGAATGGCCCCCAGTCCCAGACTGAGCTACCTGGTAACTGACCAGGAACCTCCATTCCCAGAATGGGATTCAGCGCTTACTTCTGATCATGTAGGAACCAATCCTACATCAGAATGGCTCAGCACTCACATCTGACATGGAAGGAACCAATCCTCTCACCATGACAGAATGGCTCATCCCTTACATCTGACCATGGAAGGAACCAGTCCTCTCACCATGTCAGAATGGCTATGGGTCTCATCATGTTCCCTTGGAGGAAACCTCGATATGGAGAACACCAAGCTTCTCCCTGAAGTACTCAAAATTCACCCTAGCCAATGGATTTGTCAACAAATCAGCTATCTATTCCTCCATTGCAACATAATGGAGCTTCACTACTCCCCTCTGCACCATAGCCATGATATAGTGATACTTGATCTTGATATGCTTCGACATGTCATGGAACACTGTATTCTCTGACAAATTCACGCAACGCTGGTTGTCATAATGTATACAAGTAGCATCCATCTGGAGATCAAATAAATCAGATAGTAACTTACACAGCCATACTGCCTCACAACTAGTTGAACAAACTGCGACATGCTTTGCTTCAGTTGTACTCAGTGCCACACAGGATTGCTTCATGCTAAACCAAGAGATCACAGATGATCCCATACTAAAGTAACAACCTGAAGTGCTCTTCCTATCGATGGCACTACCTGCCCAATCTGAATCAACATAACCCTCTAAGTTAATCTTCTGATTCGCCTCGTACTTGAGCCCATAATCAATTGTACCCCTCAGGTACCTCAGAATATGCTTTGCAGCAATCAAGTGAACATGTCTCGAATTTGTCAGGAACTGGCTCAAGGTGTTCACAGCAAAGAAAATTTCTGGTCTCGTGTTCGTTGGGTACATCAAGGACCCAATCATCTGATGATACATTGTAGCATCAACCGCTTCTGATGAAGCATCACTCAATAGCTTCAGTTTTGATGCCATAGGTGTGGTCATGGCCTTGCATTCCATCATCCCAAACCTCTTCAGGATCTCTACTGCATACTTCCCTTGTCTGAGGGAGATTCCATCCGCATTCTTCCACACCTCCATACCTAGAAAATAATGCATCATACCCAACTCCTTCATTTCGAACTCAGCAACAAGCTTTCTCTTCGTATTAGCAATCAACCCATCCAATCCTATTACAAATAGATCATCTACATATAATAGGAGCATCATTGGGTTGACATGTTCAACCTTGTAGTAAAGGTTGGAATCTACTTTACTCTTGGTAAAGCCCAAACTGGATAGAAAGCTGTCAATTCTGCCGTACCATGTCCTGGGTGCTTGTTTCAAATCATACATGGCTTTCTTCAATTTGCACACATGAGACTCCCTATCATGTGTCTCAAAACCGAGTGGTTGTTCTACATACACTTCCTCTTCTAGTACACCATTCAAGAAAGCAATCTTGACATCCATTTGGTGTATCTTCCATTTCATTACTACAGCCAAAGCAAGTACCGATCTGATTGAAGTGTATCTAGCTATAGGTGCAAAGGTTTCTTCATAATCTATTCCTTCTTTCTGTGAGAAACCACGAGCCACAAATCTTGCCTTATATTTCTCTATGCTACCATCCGCAGCATGATTGATCTTGTAGATCCATTTGGAAGTTACAACTGACTTCCCTTTTGGTCTTGGGACAACATCCCAAACATCATTCTTCATGGTCGATTGATACTCCTCGATCATAGCATCCTTCCATTCTTTTCGTTCTGCCGCTTCTTCATAATTGGAAGGTTCTTTATTGATAACATCACATAGTAAGGCTACATATCCGGAGTAGGATCTGGTTCTCTTTCTTTCTCTGTGATTCTCTTCTAGAGCCCCATATCTTTTCGCACCTTGGATGATTTCTTGTACCCAAGCAGGTTTCCTCTTGTGAGGATTCTTCTCTTGAGGTGGATCTACAGGTCTTTGTGGTTCTTCAGATTCTCGATCTTCTTCTTGAGTTTCTTCATTCATGGTTGTATCATGAATTCTGGGTGCTTATGCTTCTTCAGTCTCTTTAGTAGGTCTCTTTCTGGATTTGTTGTAAGTTGTGTCTTCATCAAATGTTACATCCCTGTTGATGTCGATCTTCTTGAATCCTAGGAAGTATATTCTGTAATCCTTCAAGCTTTCAGAGTATCCCATAAATATACCCTTCTTTCCTGAAGGATCTAGTTTTGTTCTCTTTTCTTTTGGAATGTCTATGTACACTGGACAACCGAATATTCTGAGATGGCTGACTTCTGGTTTCTTGCCAGAGAAGACTTCTTTAGGAGTCTTGTTCTCGAGTAATTACTACTCTATATGGAGTACAATTCTGTACATACACCACTATTATAGCAGCTTCTGCCCATAGATGCATAGGAAGATCCTGATCATGAAGCATTGCTCTTGCAGCTTCCATGATAGTTCTATTCTTCCTTTCTGCAACCCCATTCCGTTGTGGATTTTAGGGTGTGGACAAATCCCTCTTAATCCCTGATTCTTTGCATAAGTCTTTGAATTCATTTGATGTGAATTCTCTGCCATTATCTGATCGAAAAGTCTTGATCTTCTTTTCTGTGTGGTTCTTGATCAAGGCTTTGAATTCCTTGAACTTGCTGAAAACTTCATCTTTGTTCTTCATGAAGTAAATCCATGTCTTCCTAGAAAATTCATCAATGAAAGAAACATAGTATACATACCCGCTTAATGAACTTGATGACATGGGTCCACATACATCGGAGTGAATGATTTCCAAGATTCCTTTTGCCTTGCTCTCGCTACTTCGGAAATGTCTTCTTTGTATTCTTTCCTTTCGCACATCCTTTGCAGACCCCTTCATGTTTTGCTTGAATTTCTAGAAGACCTTCAATAAATTTGCTTGCAAGTGGTAGTGCTCTGTAATGCACATGTGCAAGCCTTCTGTGCCAAAGTTCATTTGGCTCTACTGTGTCATGGACCATAGCTTGTTCTGGATGGCCCTTCATCTTGTATAAACCTCCTTTTTGTTCTCCAATCACTATTGCATCATCAATAGTCTTTCCTCTTGGCCACATGAGGACTTGGCCATCTACAAATGTAACCCTCATGCCTTTTGCATCCAATGCTGATATGAATAGAAGATTCTCTTCAGTCATGGTACAAACAAGATATCCTTCATTTTTATAGACTTTTCAGATTCTAGCTTGTAGGAGGATTCACCACTAACTTTTATGGAATATTGGTAGGCATCCCCAAGCTTCACCTTATGGGGTGAATTATGTTTGGATAGTTTCTCAAAGGATTCCTTGAAACCTGTCATGTGCTTGGAAGCCCCACTGTCAATAAGCCAATCTTTGCTTCCATGAGTGACAGTTCCCGTGAGAGTAGATATTAGAACATATTCATCTTCACTTGAAGAGTCTTTACTTTCTTGTTTTACCCTCTTCCTTAGAGGATCATCATCCTTAGTAGTGTGACCATGATGTCTTCTTTTGGAGTTCTTCTTCTTCTTGGATCCATTCTTATTCATGGGACAATTTCTAGCAAAGTGTCCTAATTCATCGCATGTATAACATCTAAGTCTAGATGAATCCCTTCTTACAGGATTGTTTTTTTTATGAGAATTCTTACCTTGGTGATGATGATTTTCCCTTCTTCCTTTCTTGGAGTGTACTGTGAGAGATTGATATTCACTTCCCATCTTTTCTTCTCGAGCTGCTATTCGAGCTTCTTCTTGAGAACATTCTTCCCACGGTCTATTGAACTTGACCAACTTCTTTCTAGCACAGATTCCTTGGATGAAAGAATCCCATGACCTAGGGAGGCCATTCAGTGTTGTCATCATAATTTCTACATTATCCACTTCTTCATCTACTGCTTCCAACTGTTCTTTGATATGGGAGACCCTTGTGAAGTATGACTGGATGGTCTCCTCATTTTGGATCTTGACATTCTTCAACTAGTTCCCTAGAGTCATATTCCGATTGATGTTCTTCCCTTCAAATAGTTTGGTTAGGGAATCAAACATGGATTTAGGTGTCTTGAGGGAGGACACCTGTGGAATGAGGTGATCCTTGATATAATATTCAATGATCCTCTTTTCCACAACCAACTTATTCTTATGTAAGGCCTTGGACTCATCTCCCTCTGGAACTGGAACCTCCTCATGGATGTAGAAGTCCAACTCATTTTCTTCCAGGACCAGGGATATCCTATACTTCCAGGATCGGAAGTTATCATCTCCCTCAAGATTTTAATTAAGCTTGGTATGATGAGACATCTTAACTGAGAACCTCAAACAGAAATACAAAAGATTTAGATCTTAACAGGTCAAGATGTTGGATCTGGATTTGGAGCTGAAATCCTGTAGTGCTGGTTCAAGAGCAGATTAGGGTTTTGCTTTTCTAGAGTTTTTTCTAACCAAATGCTTTGAATTTGATCCCTAACTTCGATTTTAGGGAGGATATCAATCCATGCCTGGGCTCACTGAAAAATTCCACTTCTGTGAAAAGCCCTAATTTTTGGCAGTAGTGTCGGCTCCAAAACTAAAAAACCTCAGAATTGGATTCTGCTTCGACAGAAAGATGCGCCCTAGGGAGGAGAGTTACTCCTCCCTAATTTTTCTGAAAATCTATGGAGAGAGATCCACAAAATAGGAAGCCCTAGTTCCCATAGCTACATAGTGTCTTCTTCTCAGGTTAGCTCTGATACCAAGTTAGATTTTAAACATTAAAGCTAGCATTATGTTAGGATATTTAACTGAGAGAACAACAAGCACAACAATCAAACACAAGATACAATGAACACAGTGTTTTTCCTTGGGGAAACCATAAATGGACAAAACCCCGTAACTTCCTCAGAGATAGAATCAGCACCAAAGTGAAACCCAAAAACAGTAAGATGATCTCTCGACAACAGTAACCTCTTTCTTCCTTGTCTCGGTGTCTTTCTCTTCCTCAGCTATGCAATACAACTGAGTGTGAGTGAGTGTATGATAAATAGAGAGGCTAGCTCTCCATTTATACTAATTCCTGACTTGACTAAACCTAACTACGGCCGAATTCACTAGGCGAGTCTAATAACCCTAGTGCCCCGAAACTGCGGGGACTTTAACCCTTAGATAATAGGAGAGTTAACCACCTTGACTTGACATGACTTGTTTACATTATAGAAACTTCCATATAGGAACATCGGGGTATGAAATGACTCAAGTACATTACAAATACATCCTAGAATAAACATCGGGTTACAATACATAAGAAATACAAGCGAATACATTCCAAAGTTACAATTACATCAACACAATAATCATGATGATGATGAGGATGACGATGGTGATGATGACGATGATGAAGGTGACGATGATGATGACAATGGTGTTGATGATGATGATGAAAATGATGTTAATTTCAACATTATTTTTCTTATATCAAAACACGCTCGCGTTTTTCTTATATAAAACGGGCACGTGTTTTGCTTATACAAAACACGTACGCGTTGTGCTTTACTAAATCGTGCTCACGTATTGTTTAAATTCAAAAAATTATTCCCTCCAAATGACAAGGCCGAGCCTCCACTCATGCTTTCATGGAATTCCTATGCCTATGTGTATTCTTTGTACTTTGCTTCGGATTCAACATGCTTATGCCTTGGAGTATGATAAACCATGGCTAATTCAACATTATATCCAAATTTCCAATATGCTCGTGTTTAGCGGTTCGTCTGATTATGCTGCAGACCTCCATTTTTTATGAGATTTTAGAAATAGATATGGTTTTTTTTGCAGATTCTAAATATGTAAATTTTAACAAGAATACATATTTTTTCCTATTTTTTTCTTATTTATCTTATGTCATCACTCCTCAACTCAAAAAACACACTGTTAGTGTTTTGTCCATATCTCTTTCGTTTCTCAACCATTTAAAAAAAAAATTGTATGGTGCACTAAAGAACACCAACCTATACATGCTATAAAAAACCTATTTCCAAATAATTGCATTAAGACATTCAAACGTTGCGCCCACAATTGACATACCATTTTTGAGGTTTGATCTCTTAGATAATTAAAAACAAATTTAAAAATATTATTTTTATTATTGGAAAAATAGTCGTGCACTAGTCCTATATGTGTTCTATATGTATACCGATTTTCGTAAGTTTATTCCATCATTTATACACTCAGATGCTGCACCCACAAAAACATATACCTTATAATTTGTTCCAAA
>LPNX010136490.1:0-16039 GCA_001517045.1 Pseudotsuga menziesii | reverse complement strand
GTTACTCAGCCTCCGGAGTTTCATCTTGAGGGCCAAAGGGGGATCATGGGACTCCAAATGGCTACTCTCACCAATAATGTGCTAGGGCAGATAAACCCTTGGTACAGTGTTTCAGAAAATGTACCTGTAGGCATGCAGGGAGCCAGGCATGATACTATTTATGGGATGAGTTTCTCAGATATACATCAGAACAACATCCAATCTAGATTGTTCTTAGATAATGTGAAGCACCAAGAACCAGTCGCTATGTCCACACGTGTATCCACAAAACTCAATATAGGAAGCGTTTCTCAGCTCGAAAGGTCTGAGGTGCACAACAGTCTATCTTGTTTGCTGACCATGGGAAATTCATCACACTGTTGATCACATTAGCTAGTTGAAAAAGAGCATGTTTGTTGATCATTGGAAGATCCTTATACACAATAGCACTCTCTGGCTGTAAACATATAACAAATCAGGTAAGAACATAAATAAGCAAAAAATTCATATAATTCATCATTGATATGCTACTAAACATTTAATCTAAGAAGACCATCATATTTAAATTTACTTTATGCAATAAAAAAATGTCACTTAACAGTCACTTTAATAGGTTAATGCTTGCAAGGCACAAAAAGAAACTGATGATTGTGTATTTGTGCCAAAAAACCAACTAAATTTTCGACGTATCCCTCTGATGGCTATTGCCCTAAACTTTAGAAGGAAATTGTTAAAAACTTGGTATAAATTTCTAGTAACAACAGTGATATTGGCACTTACTTTCTAGTCATGAAGATTTGAAAGGAGATATCTCAATGTTCCACGCAATTTTCTATATGTCTCAGACATTTGCCTGAGAATTTGAGGACCAATCATTACATCACTTGTATAATCAACACTTGAAACCCAAAGCCGTAACACATCTGCTCTATATCCAGGTTCCTCCTATATAGAAGCTCTAATGTGGGTATGCAATTAAGAAAGAATGTAAAATTGAAAAAGAACAGGTGATCAAATATGTGACAATTACAAACCTTTCGATTTTTCCCACCCTCGATAACAGTCCAGGGATCAATCACATTTCCAACGGATTTACTCATTTTATGACCCCTCTCATCCAAGACAAATCCATGTGTTAAAACACTCCTGTATGGTGCCCGTCCTACATACACCAGACGCAAAACATTTGATCTTGATGACGTCCAAGTATGAAATTGACTTTATTCCCATTAATTTCGGTAATTAAAATCAAAATATTTAGATAACATATAATTATACTCCACTGTAGCGTGTTTAAAAGGTTCTGATGCTGCCCCAATATTATGTAGGATACAAGGGTAATCTGAAAATTGGGAAAACAAATACTGAATTTCTTTTAGTGTCTCCCTGCAGTGCAAAGCCTGCCCTTCCAGTTCCACGTGATGAATTTTCATCACAACAAATTTATCCATTGAATCTGCCTTCTAAACAAAACTTGGATCCACTGGTTCTCTCACCAAATTATGGATTCAATCTACCATATCAACAAAATTTAGATCTCCTAAGCAACATGCTAGATCTGGAACCCAATCAAGAGAAACAGATGACACCAGATTCCAGAATTCTGCAGGAGTTTTTAGCATCAGATTTTCAGTTACAAAACTATGAACCAATAATTGAAGAGCCCACAACACCAGAACATGAGTATGTAGACAGCTCAGAAATTCCAGTTCTTGAATCACCTGCTATAGAGGATGACGAAATACCCACTATCAATTTGAATTATGATGACTGGGAAGCACAATATAATCTGTATGACAACAACATCCAATGTTCAGAAGGTGCAGATGCATTGACAATATCGAAGGCTTTAGTGGCTGTACCACCTGAAGCTGCTACAATACCTGTACCCAAGCTAAAAAATATTAGTCGACTTCAGACTGAGCATCGAGTGTAAGCACCATATCCATTTCTGGTAATGTTGCATTCTTATCTAAGCAGAATGCTTTCGAATATTTATTCATTTAAAACAGAACACACATTGCAGGTGCTTTGGCACTAGTATATTTGAAAAGCAAGTAGTAGAAGGGCAGGCTAACAGATGTAGAAAGCACCAAAACCCTCATCCCTGAGCATGTTCTTTTCCAAAAATACAAAAGTGAAGCTTGGGGTGAAGGTTCGATCTCCTTCCCCAACGGATTTGAAAATAAGCGAGAAAAAAAATACCAAAAATCTGAGCATAACAGGAAGACATAAAGCAAACACCTTGATCATGTCCACGGGCTGAATGACACACGTCGCGAGCATACCAGAGGCTCCTCCATTGACAAATGGCTTCACTGTATTCCACACATTGCCTGTCTTGGGCTTCTCCCTTGCCATCTCTCTAAAGGACTTGAAAACCCGACCGATCTGATATTGCTCTCCTTCCTCTTCCTGAGACCCAATGGTGAGAAAAAACCCACGAGAGGTGTCTGTCTGCACCCTCCTCAGCAAGAAAGAAGAAGAATAGGCAGAGCTCTGACCCGTGGTGTGCTGCAAAGCCCCTCTTCAATCTAAATCATGTCGAAGTATAGGGCTTGGTCATTGCCTGCATTCGAGCCTCGAAGTTGGCTATATCAATCCCTTGAATGTGGATCTCAATTGGTACAGGACGCACACCAGGTGGAAAATTGAAAAGCCCATGTGCAGTAGTACCAATCCACTCTCCAAGATCTTTAGCATTTGCAAGTGAAGTGGAAAGCGCGGCAATAATACGGATACGGTTTTCAATTTAAAACTAAGCGTCGGATATGCGACGGTTAGTTAAAATCAGAGCTTTTCCTTAAAGAAAAAACCGCTATGCTTTGATAAAAAGTATTGTGCTTGGATGTAAAGTATTTAGCCTAAGCGTCGAATATGCGACGGTTATGGGAATATCCGTTGCTTAACCGATGGTTATGAGAATATCCGTCGCTTAAGCGACGCTGGTGGTTACATTTACAAAAAAAAAAAATTAACTTTGTGATTTTTGGTAGGTTTAAAAAGAGAAATCCACGCGTCGTAGGAAGTAACCGTCGGATTTTGGATCGAAATGTAGTAGTGTGGATAGCAATGCAGCATCAAAGGAGGCAACATGACTGGATTCTCAACAAAAAATTGAGATCCCTACCCATGTGTCCACTTGTGCTACCATTATGATGACCATTCCTCTCTATATCTATCTTCATATTCATCACCCTATATAAACACCACATTACCAGACCGATTAAGATACATAAGATGAATCAGTAATTAGACACAATGCTCGAAGTGTTATTCTGCAAAGAGATTCTGAGAATTCTGAAAAAGTTGAACAGATGATATGCTTTGAGAAGATTGTTAGTATCGGGGTGTTGATGGTTGGTGAGCTTTATTCCATGCTCATCTATTGCCTTGGTTTTTCACACCAGGAAAGTTACAACAGTCGAGGTCTGGATGTGAAGCACTTTGAATGTTTTTGGATTGTTGTACCTTTCACTGCGTGGTGCTTCGATTTTTTTGTCCAGAGAGTGTCCCCCCATAAACCCTGGAATAAATCATGGATTCCAAAGTCCCAGCACATGGTGACCTTGTTCAGCGGCAACCAGTTGGAGTGAATTCTTATGCTAGGGTGGCGGGTGTCTAAAGTCTTCATCGCCTCATTTGTGAACTCTAGTTGCCAACTTTTTTTGAGGTGGTGAGGAGGTGGAATACACCACTACTATTGGACTTGTAGGAGAACCTGCACCATGGGAGGTGGGGAGTACAAATATTTCCTTCTCCAAGTCCCCTCATACAATAGTATTACCGGGATAGAGGGGGGTTGTGGAGAATGCTAAGCATGGAAAGGATATAAACTCGTTTGCTAGTCTGGAAACCACGCAGAAAGGTGCCTTTGAGCATGAAACACACACCCACGGAAGGACATGTTGCTGATTCGAAAGACAGATGAGTGGTTGATCCCAGTCAGTAGTGAGTCATCAAAAGCATCCTTAACATCGTTTTCACGACCTGCAAGCTCAGAAATAGAAGCGACGTTCTGCCATCTAGACCGAGCATGCACATTAGCTCCATAATGTATGTTTTAATATATGTAAACTATAGTAGTAGTACCACGCTCTAAGTTGTTATTAGTTGATTATGACTATAAACAGTTTCATGTCTTGTTTCGAGGATTAGCCTCAGGGACTGAGATAGTATAAAATGCTCCCCACAGAGGGAAGAAGGGCTGGGAATTTTCAAGAGTATAGACTCTCTATTGTAATGTGTTTCAATATTTCCAGATATGAATAAATTGCAGAGGAATAATAATCATTTCATGGCAGAGATTCATGTATTGTATTTTTCTTCAGTAAGTAACTTCTTTATGTGAATGTTTATCCTGTTTTTCATTCCAGTTTGTACTTTCTTTTCATGCTTGAGCATTAGTGTATATGTGCTAGAATTCATCTTGTATGCTCTTGTCCCATTGTTCAAGAATTTTCGAACATTTTATTTTAAAGTCATGTAGAATTCACCCTAGTTAGGTGCTCTGTGTGATGGACTGTATTCTCCTGTCTGCTAATCACCTGCTAAATATCTCCAGATTGAAGGATGGATGACTATATTGCCTACGTCCATAAAATTTCATGATTCCTTACCTCCTTCAACATATTTTAGACCGGATTGTTGATTCCATTCCCCAATGGTCCCCTCCATGATTGTCCCACTAGACTTTTTAAAGACAAACTTCTTCTATTCAGAAATCTGACCTTTTGACTTGTCTTTGATTGAATATCTTGCGTATGAAAACTATGTAAATAGTGAGAGATCCCTCTCTGACTGTGTTAGGTCAGAAATACAGTCTGAAGTGGTTTTTTCTATTACCCCGGGATCTACTTTTCACGTTCGGGTACATTCTGGGTGATAACATGTTCCTCTTCATCTAGTGTGACTTGTTCATCTTTCACACCAATATTCTTGGTTGCAATGATCAAAATTGAATGAGGGTGAACATATAGTAAACCATACTCTATCATTCTCTTAGGAGGTAAATCCAATAGCTGGATAAATGTATGAAAAAATTGTTTCTCATGGTATACTTCCTTTTGAAGCTTAAGTTTCAGTGAAATAGCCACCAATTAGCTTATTGCCTATTGCGTTACAAGTGGTTTCTATTTTCATACATTTAGTTTCCCTCATATTTATCATGATAATGGGGCTTGTGGTTGTTGTTGATATGTATATATTCAATTAGAATTACTCATTGTATATCACATGGATGTAAGGATGAAAAATAGAACTTGGGGATGCATAACAACAACCCTCATTTTCATAGATAAATTCATAAAAGCCAAAAGCCAAAGAAAATATTTCAGGGTTACACATTACAATTTACAATTCTCATAAGGAAAATAAAATCACTTACTTGAACCAAATGTAGTTGTGAACGCAATACAGCTAAGACACCACCCGTGAACAAGAATGAATCATCGCTCCAGTAGCTATTATACCTGCAAATTCCTAAGGTAGACTAAACCCTAAAATATCCAAGGTAAAAAAATCTTGAAGAAAAACTACAACAATAGGGTTTACCTGGAGTTTCCATGCCGAAATTACCAAGGTTTACATGCATAAAACAATGAGACCACCAACTATACAAAATCCACCCTACCATGAGGAAACTTTTAGAAAAGTGGTCAAAATTGGTCCCAATAGCCTTAAGAGAATGCCCACCACAATTCATCATTTGAGAAGAATTCCCGCACCATGGTATCGTCCTATAGTCAGTTGTTTTGGATACCTATTCATTATTTTAGTTGGCTTTAATATTTCTTGAGGAGAAAGATACATGCCTGCCAAAATAGGGTTTTTCACTGGTGGATGAAAAAATGGCTAAGTAGCCTCAGAAATATGCCTTCCCTAAATTATGGGTTAGATTAAATTACCATAGCAAAAGGGGATCTTGTAGATTGGTCTTCAGCCTACCTATCCATGCCTTCATATTGTCTTGGAAGTGGATGAAGAAAAAGTTATGGACCTGCCAAAAGGTTGTTTTAGGCAGATTGGACCAAATTGAGAAATTTGTCTTAGTATGGAATTGGTGTTAAATCTTCCCAAGTGGCCTTAAGGAAATGACTTCCATGCCTCATAGGAATATTTGAAAAATGTATTGAGAATGTGAGTCCCTAGTGTGTTGTATGGAGCATACAACCATGTCACTTGCCTCACCAAACTATAGACACTATATTTAAGGAAGAATTGGTCCCGACAGCCTTAAGAGAATGCCCGCCACAATTCATGGTTTGAGAAGAATGCTGACACCATGGTACCGTCCTATAACTAGTTGGTTTGGATACCTGTTCATGATTTAATTTTTCTTTAATCTTTCTCGAGGAGAAAGATACAGGCCTGCCAAAACATGGCTTTTCACTGGATGCAAAAATTGCTAAGTAGCCTCAAAAAGATGCCAGCCCTGAATTATGAATTAGGGTAAATGCCCACAGCACATGGGGGTCTTGTAAATTGGTCTTCGGCCTACATGAAAATGTCTTCATATTTTCTTGGAAGTGGATGAAGAAAAAGTTATGGACCTGCCAAAAGGGTGTTTTAGGCAGATTAGACCAAATTGAGAAACTTGTCTAAGTATGGAATTGGTGCCAAGTTGCCTTAAGGAAATGCCTTCCATGCCTCATAGGATGATGTGAAAAATTTATTGAGAATGTGAGTCTCTAGATTGTTGTATGGAGCATACAAAAATGTCACTTTCCTCACCAAAGTGTCTCTAAGGAGGAAGATGTCAACCTACCAAAAGTGCCTCCCAGCCATATTTGCACTATTCTAGTACTGGCAAAACTGCCTAAGTGGCTTCACGGAAATGCCCACCAGAGATTGTCCTGATGATAATAAATTTATATGAGGGTATGGGGTTGTTTTTTGATTAACTGGCTATATTTCCATGTTCTTAGTTTTTCTTATGGTGACCACATGAGGAAAATAACAATCTACCAAAATAGAAGAAAAATGTTTTTGCATATTCAAAATATGAAAAATTGACAAGTGTTAAGAACACAAGTTTGAGAGGTCAATTGGAAATTCCCACAAAGGGTTGTATTTGTGCAACTAAATTCATCGAATGTCATGGATCCATTCTTTCTTAAGTTTTCCATCTGCTCCTGACTTCAGGTCTCCATAGGGTGTTCACACATGTGAAATAGGAGTATGCCAAAATAGGAAGAAATATGTTTTGATGCTCAAAATAATTTAAGAAGCTATTTTGATATTCCCACCAGAGGATCAGGTTATCTCAGTAAATTCTAACGGTGACATGGTCTTGTTGTGAAGTGGACTCGCTATCCATCCATACATTCAGTTTGCTTAGTGATGGTCAGATGACAAAAATTGGAGTCCCATGATGTGATGAGGTTAGAAAGACACATGATGGTGTCCTAATGTCTCATGATGTCTTTGTTACATTCTGGGACATTCATTTTCTAGCATTTAAGGAATCACATGGTTAAAGATTAGAAAACAACATACCTCCACTTACCCAAAAAGTTGATGAACTATACAATAGGAATGTGGCTGTTGCTATTGAATGTGAAGGATCTGAACTACTACTTGGTTGGATGAAGTAGAAGATGAGAGTTGAAAGTAGAACTGTGGTACTCTCATATGGATAGAAGTATGTTGTTGTAAAACTGCTGATGGAGTCATGCAAAGTATATAGTCTTCACCTGCTGCAAAACCCGATGGTACAATTCTTACCATGCGAATAAATGTGTCGATGTCGAACATGGAAACAATTCATTGGATTACCAACCATTGATGAATGTCATTAACCAATGTGAGGAAATATCACCATTGAGGTCAATGAGTGCCAAGGTACCTAAATACATCGTGCAAAGTGCAAATAAAAGAGATGATGTCGAGCCACTTGCAAGATCTAATGATCAAGGGACATTGATGTATTCCTATGATTGTTAGTGAGAGAACTTGCCATTAAGGCATGCAAGCCTCAAGGTACTAAAAATGAGCTCTAGTCTCTATCCCAGATAAGGTGCTGAGGTCGATGGGGAAAGACTTGTTGAAAGGTGGGCCTTAAGGAATCCCAGATTAGTCAACACAAGTTGTACATAATGAGTGGTAGGGCTATAGATGAAAAATATCACTGTCAAACAGTTTTTATGGCAGGGATAACAAATAAATGTAGTCATGGAAAGGAAACTGAATGGTTTTATTCATAAGAAAAAAATGAACTGAAAATTTTTGCGACCCAGAAAGGTAGACATGCAGGAAGTCATGATATATAAGGTAGTGAAAAAGTAGACTTTGACATGGATGATGAATAATCTTGGAAGAAAAAGGGTAAGTAATCATGAGATGGTGTAATTGGTTTCTGAAGGGTTTCTTTGTGGCAGCAAAATGTCCTGAAATACGTAAGGGAAACTCAACTCCTTCAAGCTTTCAATGTAACATTTTTTCTGGAAGTCTTCTGTGATTCTAGAAACTATTTTTGCATGTCATGTGTTCGTCTTTAAACCTGAAAAAGGTTAGTGTTTCCCTTCAACAAACTTGTTAGAGCATTGAAAATATAGGAAAATATGTTCTTAATCAAAAGTTAAAAAGAATAAATAAAATGCTCTTATACCTGAAAATAGCAACGCTTCTTGTCAAAACCTATTTCTAAGTGACTTGTGAAAGACAAGTTAGCACAACAATTACAAAATTTTAAGAAAATTTCAAATTCATTTATAATTTTAATTTTATGATTTTATTTGTTACCTAATACTTTTTATTATATATTTTTAGTTTTTAATTTTATTTTTTTTGTAATGTTATCATAATCCTTTTATTATTATTTCTGAAGTTGCTTTTGTTTATATATTTTTTAAATTTGATTTATTTAGAAAAACAAATTTTATGTGCTTATTTTAATCTTATAAGTGTATGTATAAAGATATGAATATGTGTCTTTATGTAATGATTGCGTAATAGGGAGAGAGGGTCGACCCCTCCAAAAGCAGACTATCTTAATGATCTTGACTAGAGAGGAGTTTGCAAAATAAGCAATTTCTATGATAAGTTTAGCAGTTTTAATGAACATGCGGATAACCCCCCGCCTCCTCCCCCACCTGAAGATGTGCGAGGTCTCAGTGTGCAAAAATAAAAATTAAAAGGAAGGCGTAGCTGCGATAGCAAATGCTTGTGATTTCAAAGACGCATATTAATTTTATGAATAACTTATATAAGTTTTGTTTATTCACCTAATATTAATTTATATTTATGTATATATGGTTAATTTGTTATAATAATATGTTATTATTATTATAATATCTAATGTTTTTTATATTTATTTTTTAATTTTATGTTGTTTATGAAAAACAAATGTTTTTATTTATTTATTTACAAAATCATTTTATTATTGTTTTTTTATTAATCTTTTTTTAAATTTTATTTAAAAAAAAACAAATATATGTATGATTTTAATTATATGTTTTTTTATTAGTTTAATCAAAATAAAATAAATTATTCCTTATTTTTATAACTTTTATATTTGACCTAAATTTTTTTAATTTTTTTTATGTATTTTAATTATTTTTAATCATATATATATATATATATATAAACTTAAAAAAAAGTAAAAATAAATTATACTGATCCAAAGTGATAAATATACATAATAGAAACAAATTTATTTATTTTATTATTTTTTAAAATATTATATTAATGTTTTATTTTATTTTATTATTAATTTTAAAAAAATAACAACACAAAATTTAAAAAATATTAAAAAACATTATATATATATGTTTGTTTTTTTTTTAATTTTTAATTAACTTTTATTTAAAACACACTATTTTCACATTTATTGAATGAATTTCTTATATTCAACAAATCCATAAATTCATTGACGCCTTTGGATGTAAAATTACACTCTGTAATAGGTTGCCTTTTTAGTTAGCGAGCCCAGGATCCTTTGTTTGCCATATTCCATCTCTTCTTTGCTTGTCCCTCCTTTCTTCTCCACCTTCTATTTTTTGTTTCTTTGGAAAGCTTCTTCCTATGTCTCTCCTCCACATTTCTACTCACTCCCCACGTGCAAAATTGAAGAGATTGCATTGTCATTAAGATTTAATAGTTTAACTAGATTGAACATACTTTTAAAATACATTGTTGCCTCACATCACACTAATGTTGATTGGCTGAGGTTGATATTAGGACTCGATGAAGGTAGTCTTTCAACCAAAGAAATCAAAGTATGAACATTTCTTTAAGACCTATTCAGGTTCTTCTCAAATCATTGGAATACCATGAGTTTCAATTGATTTTTTTCTCAAAATTAGGGCCATCATGCCAACAGTGAACTAAGGGAATATATATAATGTTTCTTTATGAAGCAAAGTGAATTTTCTTAATAAATCACCTGTATTTATGTTCCAAGCAAAAATACCCCTAAATTTGTCTTAGGATTGTTTTTCGAGACAAAGAAGTTAACCAGCTTATTTTTGTTAAATTAATTGGCAGGTTCCATATAATGTTCGACCATCAAGAAAGTATTGATAACGGGCACATAAGGAGAGTTGTCTCCAGGTATACCAATTAAAGCTACACAGAAAAAATGAAGGAAAGGAAAAAAGAGAATTTTTTTTATCCTCCGGAAGCAACAAATCCATATTTCTATGTAACTGAAAATAGTTGTAGTCCAATGTGCAAAAAAAATAAAAATAAAACGAAAGTCTTCTTCCTCTGTGATTTGCATGGAGCAGTGTAGTGTACAAACACTATTTAGCAATGGCAACTGAAATTTTTTTAAGACTGTCACCTTGATACAGTAAATCTCCAAGAATTTCATATTCTTTGCCGTTATCAGTTGGAAAATATTATATATCACTCCTCCATGATCGAAGAATTATCTTGATGCCAATCAAACAAGGTGTCCCGACGGAGAAGATGAGTGTAAAGGACTATCAAACCATGAAATTAAAACCTCTAATGGGTAGGCTATTCCATCATTTTGAAAATCTTGAATACCATGAATACGCTTCTAACTGAAAGCCACAGCTCAATCGTACGCTATAGGAGATTCATACACTGTTGAAGAAAATTCCGTAACGAAATCTGTGGTGACCATAGGCTAATAAAAGCTCAAAGGAAAAGGTATGTCCGACTAATCATGAGCAGTTCATGTGACCCGCGAATTAAATTAGGAACCTTAGCTCATTCAACCAGGATAATTTATTTCTCTTTATTTATTTATTTGGGGTGGGATTATTCCTAATTTTGTTTTAGGGGGGAGTCATTATATATGGAATATAACATATTGAGGGAGAGTTTTTTTTTTTGGTTATCCTTAATTGGATGGACTCAGGCTCCCAATGTGCAAGAAGAATGAGTTTTTGAGTCAGTGTTTGCTAGGGGGACTGGGTCTTTAGTGAGCGGTAGCATCAGTCGCTAAATAAACCCTTCCTGAACTATAGATGATCTGGGAAACCGACGAACTAAGCTAGCAAGAACGGGACCAATAACTAGCACCCGAAAAGAATCACTGAACAACCATTAGCCCAATGAGGACATATATTAGTCCTCATTAGTCGAGAAACACTCAGATTCATTACTCGATACCTTACCGATATGTCCCTAGGGTAGGATCCTCATTACGAGAGAGCAAAACCAAGTAATAATATGTCCCTAGGGTAGGATCCTCATTACCAGAGAGAAAAACCAAGCAATAATATCACCATTTAGTGTTGGTCTTGCTTAGCAAATGACTGGTAAATTGGAGAGTGAAAACCAAGTTTCCTTCTATTAGTACCGTTGCCTTGGGCTTGGAAGGTATAAAGTATTCACTTCATGATCAAAACTTTAGTTATTCCAAGGCGACATATTCATTCAAAACTTCTTCCTCCAGATCCACAAATATTCAACAATGTTTCGGATAAGGATGACGATCCATTGGGATTTAGAGGGCGAGCTCCTATTGCAAGTGCTTCCATTTTCATGTCCCTGGGAACTTTCATGTCCGATGGCCTGAAATAGAAGGGATAAGCCAGATAAAAAGATAAGCCAGTGATACATCTAGTGGCATCGGCTAAAGAAGCAACAAACCAAAATAAACCAGTAAGCGTTGGTCATTCCATCATTTCCTAGGCTAAATAGAAGAGCTTGCAACCGAGAGTTATGAACAAAAATCTATTAGGCATTTGGCTATGAATTAGCGAGCAACTTTAAATATGATCCAACTATCTATGCGATGACCATGATAACTATCTTGGTGATTACCATATAGTCAATCTCATGTCTGGTTTCATAAAAACTGATATACTCAGTAAATATGACAATAACTATGCAGATTAATTAAAGGGTATCCTCTAGGAAGTTACTTATCACTGATATTAATGAATATATATATATTTATGGATCAACTTGATGTTCATGTTTCCATCTTTTTGTGGGTATATCTGAATATTCAATATGTGCACTATGCCAAAGACTTACTTATTGCATTTGGGGCAACTGACTCGGTGTATGTTATTGATTTTTAAATGACAATAACTAAAATTAGATGACCAGATACTATTAATAATAGTCAAAATCATTGAACAACTCTGATGAAAACTGCAATCCACATGTCACAAATGTTTCACTTGAGAGCACGTAAATTCATCCCGCACGACAAGATGAAATGAATGATGAAATCACGTTTTCTCCAGTTGTCAATCGGTGATCATGGACGGTTTGAAGGTGGACGGTTTGAAGGTTTAATTGCATGGCGTTAAATCTATTTGTTAGATAATTTTTGGTCATTGAGACTCAAGCATCTTGGATTTAACAACCATAGACAACCAAGATTTGGTAAGTTGCTAAGCAAGGGATTCGGTTAAATTGTGATAAAATATGTTTTCAGACTCCATGAGATTGCACCGTAAAAGGAGGGGCATCGATCCTGGAGACAACATATGTCACGTGGTTGCTAAGCGTTAGATAAATTTTGCACCTGAATGCAGGTTTCAAGGACTTGGTGGTTGAAATCACCAATACCTCCGGAGCATATATCTCAGTCTTACGAGTAGATCTGCAGATCTGGGTGAAAAATTGTGAATAGCCTTGAACAATCTGTTTCTTATCTAACAAGATTCATATTTACATGCATACTTAACACTTGGTCAATTATTTTATCGTTTTTTATATTTGCAAGTTTAAGAGAGATTTAATAGGTGTTGCTGGTGCAACTTGGACATGGCTGAAATACTACTGCAGCCCAAATATTTTTACGTAGTCAACTGAAATTCCTCCAAGCGCGAGTATGGAGAAAAAATAATTTTATGTTTGCAGGTTGCGAATGAAAGGTTGTTTAAGTTGTTTACAAGCTGCGCATGGAAGGCTGAAAGGTTGTGTCGTTTACAGGTTTCATATAATAGACTGTTTGTAGTTTTCTTATGGAGGGCTGAAGAGTCTGTTTTATTTATTTTAAATTCTTTTAACTTTTTTTCTTTTTAATATTTATATTAATGTTTAGAATATGCATTGTTTTAATATATATATATAATAATGTTGATTAAAAATCTTATTTTTATTATAGATATATATACTTTAATGTTTTATAATTGTAGGATTTATAAATTTAATAATATATACATTCTTAATTTATTAAAAGTAAAACTAAAGAAACATAATATATATATTTGATTTTTAATAAAAAAAATTTATATTCTTTTAAATTTTGTTTTATTTTAAAGTATTACAAAATATATTTTTATTCCTAATAAAGTTAAAAAATAGGTGTTGATCAAAGGGTTTTATTTTATTTAGATTTGAATTTTTTTATTTTTAAAAGCTAATGTTAAGACAAAAACATTGTAAAACTAAAACTAGTATATAAATCTATTCATTAGTTTATTATGTATTTGTTTATTTGTTTTAGTTTCTAATTATTCATAGATTTAGAAGAAATTTTAAATATTAATGCATTTTTATTAATATGATTAGAAAATTTATTAAATGAGAAATGGAAATAGAAAGAGATGAAAGTTTTATTGATTTAAAATATTAAAACTATTTTTTAATTCCGAACACAAATAAAAATAAAAAACTAATAACAAATAGAAAAATTACAATATACTAATTTTAAACTAGAAATAAAACTAAAACCTACCTACTTTACTTTAATTAAAATTTACAATCATTTAGGTATAATGAAATTTCCAATGGAATGATAAATGTAAAAGCAGTAAAATAATATTTACACAATTTTACAAAATGAAATTTAATATATTCAAAAGTATGAGAAACTGGGGATTGTAATTGTAAATTAACAAAAACAAAACAAAAGTGATCTAACTTAATACTTACTTGGAAACATCGTTTGATGCAGCTCTCATTTGCATGATGATCACCCGAGATCCCTTCTTCATCCTGCTCAATTTTCTTCTCGCATGCTTGTTCCTTACCAAATGTATAAAACTCTTCATATGCTAGTTCTTCCTTGCTTTTGCAAGGATCTCAGTGAGAAATTACAAATCCAAACTTATGCTCATCAAATCAAATGCTTGAAAAACAAGTACATGACAAATGCAGAAAAATCAGTGCGAAATGAGTTAGTACAAAACGAGGGCAAAAATAGAAATTAAAAGTGCACAAAAATCTGTACGAAACAAAAATTAAAAACAAGCTAGCATGAAATAAAGGTGGGCCCAAAAATGAAAGCAATCCAAACTTTACACTACAAAATTGTAAAAGAAAACTTACATAGAAACAAACTCGCATTTGCAGAAAAATAAAATACTTTGTATAAAAATAAACACACTTGCGAAAAGAAATGAACAACAAGGCTTTGGGGAAACCCACTATAGTGGATGTGTCTCGCTATTACACCATGAAAATTTTGGAAATTTCGTAGTGAAGTCGTCCTTGCGTCTTACCGTCTTCCCCTCCCTCTTGTTGGGTAATATAACAGTAATCTATCTATCTATCTAAACTCTGATCCCTTTTAGCACCTCCCCGACAATGGCACCAAAATGTTGGTGCAAATATTAAACAAATTATAATAGATATCCAATGATTTAATTTTCAACCAAGAGAGAGCGTAAACTTGTGAGGTACTGAAAAAATATATGCAGGGGCAGAGTATTGCTAACCTATTCTACAACTAAAATCACATCTAAGTTATGAAAACTGGAAATTGTATGGAAATAAATCTAATTGCAGGAAACATGAAATTGCATAAATTAACTTAATAAAGAAAGACTAAAATTGCATGAAATAAACTGGTATAAAGCAATCAACATTAACTTGTGAGCTCATGGTAAATATATACTAACAATTCATAAGCAAAACATAACTGAAAATCTATATGAACAACTCACAAGAAAGAAATTACTAAAATTCTATATTAACATGGGAGAATCAAAGGATGTTCATGAAGCATCATCTCCATTACATAAAAATCAAGAATCCACTCTATGACTAACTTTGGACTATTCTCTACTTCTAAACCACTAGAGATATCTCTAACCAAAATTAGGAGAGATCCCTCCTATTTATACATGAATTTATGATAACCAATCCATAATTACAGATCCACTATTCTCTCAAATTATCTCTCAAAATCCTCAACAAATCTACAATACATCCCTTCAAATCCTCAACAAATCTATAACTCATTCCTTCAAATCCTCCAACAAATATTGGATGAGATATTCTCTTCACATTTTCATAATCCTCTTCTTGAACATAGCTCACATTTAGAAGATGAAATTTGAATATGAGGCTAGGTGGTCACTTTTGAGCTTGTTAAATGTAATGTCCCATTCTTGGAAATTTATTAAAATGCTCAATTTTCTAATTTTTTCACAATTTTGGCTCTTGATTCATTAGAGAAAATTTCAACTCAAAATGGGCCTCCTAAAATGAACTAATAAAATAATAAAATAATATTTATTAATTTTGAAGGAAGAAAAGAAAAAAACTACTTTTTTGTTTGTATTTTTGACATATCTCCCGGTGTTTTTACTCAAATTTCGATCGAGAGAGCTCGTTGGATGCGGAATTAAATTCTGCATCCAACGAGTACCCACTCGGCATACTTTTGACGGACCCCGCT
>LPNX010136475.1:479457-493377 GCA_001517045.1 Pseudotsuga menziesii | reverse complement strand
TGGCCGGTTTGGTCCATTTTCCGGTTTTGCAAATTTTTTTACTGAACCGGACCGGTTGACCCTGTGAACCGGTCAGACCGGCCGGTTTTGCTGGTTTCGGGCCGGTTCCGATAACACTGGTATGGACCATACAAGTGAGGTTTGAGTTTTTCCGCTCCTTTCTTTTTAAGAGATGACTATCGGTAAGGTTGGAGGCGTAAATAACCGAAGTCTCCTACCTCAAAATTGCGCTCAACCCTGTGCTTATCCGCATATGTTTTCTGTTGATTCTGAGCAGCCTGTATGTTCTCCCTGAGTATCTTGAAGATATCTTGACCCTCTTGAATCCACTCTTTGGCCTTGGGGGCCCTGCTATCGCCGAATATCCGGTCTGCGAAAGTGGAAGCATATACCCATACAGAGCTCGGAAAGGGGTCATCCCAATGGTCATATGGTGGATGGTGTTGTAACAATGTTCACCCAAGTGTAGCCATTTGATCCATGTCCTCTGCTGACCTGCTACGTAATTTCTTAAGTATCCCTTAATCCACTTGTTGACAATCTCTGTCTACCTGTCACTCTGTGGATGATAACTTGTGCTCATGGCTAACTTGGTCCCCACTAACCAGAAAAGCTCTTGCCAAAAGGCTCCTGTGAATTGCTGTCCCTGTCACTGACAATGGTCTTGGGTAACCCATGGAGTCTAAATACCTCTCTGAAAAATAGTTCTGCTAGCTGTGCTGCTGAATAATATGAAGGAATGGCAAAGAAGTGAGCTAACTTGGTCAATCTGTCCACCACTACGTACAAGCAATCTCTACTTTGAACCTTGGGAAACCCAGTAATGAAGTCCATAGAGATGCTCTCCCACTTCTGCTCAGGAATAGGCAAGGGTTGTAGTAAACCAGCCGGGTGGGTGTGCTCTATTTTGTTCTGTTGGCACAAGATGCAGTCTCTCACATGTTGTATCATATCATTCTTGAGGCCCTTCCATGAGAACCTTTCTCTAATCTGTCTATAGGTCTTGAGAAACACCCGATGCCCTGCTAATGGTGAATCATGCGATGCCTGCAAAATCTTCTTCTTGAGGGAAGACTCTGGAACTAAGAAGATTCTGTGCTTGTAGTATATGATGTCATCAATAACCTGGTACCTATCATCCTGAATCTGTCCATCCAATAGCTCGCAAGCAAACTTATCTTTGGAGTACTCAACCAAAAGATGAGATCTCCAATCTGATGAGATGCTCATAAGGGATAAAGTAGCTGGTCGTCTGGAAAGTGCATCAGCCACTACGTTGTTCTTTCCCTTTACGTACTCAATCTCGAAGTCATAGGCCTGAATTTTGCTTACCCATTTCTGTTGCCTCTCGTTTAGCTCTTTCTGCACTAGGAAGTATTTCAAGCTATTGCGATCTGTCTTAACCTTGAATTTGCCACCCACTAAGTACCGCCTGAACTTGGTTAGCGCATGGAGAATGGCTAACATCTCTTTGTCATATATCGAATAGTGGCGCTGTAGTCTTTGAGCTTCCTGCTCTCAAATGGAATGGGGTGGTTGTTCTGCATCAAAATTGCCCCAATTCCCTCTCATGAAGCATCACATTCTAATACGAAGGGCTGAGAAAAGTCTGGTAGAGCTAATACAGGGCATGGACTCATTACCTTTTTCATTTTCTCGAATGTCTGTCGTGCTGTCTCCGACCAACTGAATGCCCCCTTCTTGGTAAGATCTATGAGGGGTGCGATCATCTGTGAGAATCCACTGACATACCTCCTATAGTAGGTGCAAAGGCCCAAAAAGCGCTTCAGTTCTGTCACATTTTTAGGTGTAGGCCAATCCAATATAGCCCGAATATTTTCTAGGTGCACTTGGACCTCGTTGATCCCTATCACATGCCCCAAGTATAACATCTCCTG
Source organism: Pseudotsuga menziesii (assembly GCA_001517045.1). Lineage (NCBI taxonomy): Eukaryota > Viridiplantae > Streptophyta > Pinopsida > Pinales > Pinaceae > Pseudotsuga > Pseudotsuga menziesii. The sequence goes on along the minus strand of LPNX010136475.1, from coordinate 491,479 downwards.
CATGCCGAACTCACACTTGGACATTTTGGCATATAGTGACTGCTCCTGTAGAATGCCAAGTACTTCATCTAAATGTCTCAAATGTTCTTCCCAAGTTCTACTGTATATTAATATGTCGTCGAAGAATACTAGAAGATACTTATGTAACTGAGCCTTGAAGATATTGTTCATGCATGACTGGAAAGTAGCTGATGCATTAGTGAGCCCGAATGGCGTCACTAGAAACTCATAATGTCCGTAGTGGCAACGGAAGGTGGTCTTTGGAACATCTTGTTCCCTGACCCGGATTTGATGGTAACCTGAGCGGAGGTCTTGGAAAAATACTTTGCCCCCTGTAGTTCATCCATCAACTCATCAATCCTGGGGATGGGATACCTGTTCTTCATGGTCTTCTTGATGAGTGCCCTGTAATCAATGCACATGCGTAGGGTTCCATCTTTTTTCTTTACTAGCACTACTGAAGATGCAATTGGATTGGAGCTAGGTTTGATGTACCCTAGCTTGAGTAGTTCCTTGATTGTACTCTTTATCTCATCTTTGTACCTCTTAGGATGTCTGTAAGGAGTGGTGATAACTGCTTGAGTCCCCTCCTCTAACTCAATAATGTGCTCAAACCCCCTATCTGGTGGTCGACCTATTGGAAGGTCTCCGAATACTGCCTTGTGCTTCTGCAGTAAGGCCTCTATATCTGCTGGATGTTGGGTGGCCTGATTTGGTGGTTTCTTGAAGGTAACCAAACACTTTGCTTCCCACTCAATATCTCCATGTCGGAGTACTGCCTCCATCCGTGGGATGTCACTGCTGTGGGAGGGTAGGTATTCATCCCTCTCAATATTACTTTCTGTCCTTCTTCTCCTGTGAACTCCATCTCCATGGTCTGGTAGTTCGTGGAATACTTCCCTATGGAATATAGCCACTGAACTCCTAATACCACGTTCATGTCATGTACATCTACCACATAGAATGTCTCTCCTTTTAACCTATGCAACATCAATAAAGTTGTGGGATGCCCCACCATCTATCAGCACTCCCACTCTGTGGCCTTGTACGGTGCCTCTGATTCGGAGAGTGTGGAATTTAGGAACCCCTGTCATGGTAGCAATGGTACCTCCTGAGGGTTGTCCCTCATCAACTGTCTCTGGTGTCTCCCCCTGCTCCTGATCCCGATAATCCTCATCCTCCCCACTGTCAGAATAGGCCTCTATGTAGTAGGCCTTTCCCTTTCCTGAACATCTGTGACTTGGTACCCATGGTTCTTGGCAAGTGAAACATAAATTTTTTCTTCTAAGGTCCTATCGGGTATCATTGTCCATCCATTCTTTCTTGGGCCATTCTTCTTGGAAGGGCTTCCTCTCTTTATCTTTAATAGGGAAATTGGTTCTGGGAGGAAATCTATTTTTGGGTACTGCATCCTGCAAATCTCTAGTCCAGCTGATGGCATCTGCTAGGGTGGTGGGCCTATAGGACTTGACCCATCCCCGTAAGGGTTCAATGAGGGCCTCTGTAAACAACATAATCAACCTGCTCTCTGATATATCTGTCACCATGACTGCTATCCTTTGAAACTCTGAAATAAATACATCTGCACTACCTGTCTGCTTGAGTTGTGCCAACTCTCTAAAGTGTACCTCAGGGTCCTTCCGATCAAACCGCTTAATGAGCCTCTGTGTAAAATTTGGGTACGATGTGATGGTATTGTGACCTAGTGTCACTAACCCGTGGTACCACCACTCATGTGCTTCTCCATCCAAATGCAAAGTAGCCAATTTAATGGCATCTGTCTCAATCATGGGGTTGAGTTGGAAGTATGTATCCAACTTCTGCACCCAATTCTGGGCTGGGCCACCTCGGGTGCCCTCAAAGGTAGGGATAGTCAGTTTCCCTACGGTGCGCTGTAACTCATAGCTCTGGGTGAATGGCCTATTGTAAGCTCTGGGTTTGTTCTTACTTTTAAAGTGGCAGAAGTCAGTGAAGGTCATGGCTGAATGGAAGTCATCTCCTAAAGCTCTATACTCTCTCAGATAAGCACTCATGGATTCTTCTGATTCTACTTGTGCGTGAGGCACTGCAGCTGGACTATCTAAGAATTGAGGCATGGTAGGTCGGGAAGGCTTGTGGAATATATGGGGATGGCTTTGCATGTTGGTATGTAAGTGCTCCCTACTACTACTGGTGGATACCCTGTCACTATTGGGAAACAAGGGACTGTGTGGGGTGGGCCCATTTTTCTCTGTCATTTGCCTGAAGGTACTCATCATTTCTTTTTGCCTAGTAGTGAGTTATTTTATGGCTGATATGAGACTATTGAAAGCTGTTTTATCATCCTCGGCCATTGTTTCTTTGCCCTTTCCAAACTGATACTCTCTATCCCCCAACTCTATGTCCTCTAACTCCTCTTCTCCTCTATCACTGTCTCTAAACCTCTGTCTCCGGTAAGTAATGTTGTATGGGTCTTCTGAATTCATTTATAATTTTGCATGCCCACAGTTGGCAAGGAAAATAGCTCTGATACCACTGTAATATCCCAAACTGATATCTTTCTTTTTCTTTGTGTACTGTAGATGGCTAGTAGGCTTATGCCTCAATAGAATATGAAAGCAAACCCTGATATCTGCACGCATGTATTTGCATGCAGATCTGTGCCCTAGATAATACTGAAATGCTAGAAAATAGGAGGAATCAATGCATTGCATACCAGTATGTAGATCTGTTGATGACGAAAAGGATGGTCTCTGCATGCAAGAATTATGATGGAGAAATAAGGAGTTAATCCAAATCGTCCTCCACAGGTGAATGCGCCCTCCTCCAAAGCTGTAGATGCTTCTCAATAATAAATAATCCACTAATGAAGACCCAGATGATGTGCAATAGGGTTATAGTACCCCTCTGGAAGTGATGGAAGCAACATGCAGAAGAAATGGTGGCTCAATAGCCTAAAACGAAAGTATCCTCCTCAAGGAATTCGCCCATGCAAAAAGACGCCCTCCAAATAGTGATAACTGTTGATAACTAGCTTGAAACTCAAGCTGAGAGGCCCTTCTTCCAGGGGAAGGGTGATGAGGGTGTTCTGAGAGGAATAGAAGCAGCATGCAGAAGTTCTGCCCTTTGTAGAGAAGAAAACGAATAGGTATGTCTCTGACCAAGGTGCCCACGGTATGATATCGAACGCCTCCACTTGACGAATAAGCAATCTCTTGAAGCAACTGCTGAATAGAACCTGATGATGAAGTAGTGCTGAATCTGGATGATCCAACCTGATGATGAACTAGGGTAGATAGATTTCGCTGCCGAAATACACTAGTTAGCTGAGCATGCACTCAACCCCAACATAGCTCGTCGAGCTCTCCAATTCGAATCCTCAAATCAATGATCATATACGTGTGTTTCTCCATTCACTTTACCTTTCTTTTATAATTTCCAACTGCGAATAACCTAACTTTTGACCTAATTAGGTCACTTTAACTTCTAATTTGCAGTTGACTTGCACGCAGGTGCATGGAGACTCAATCGGGTGCATGCATCATGAAATAATGCTCAGATGTCATCCATGCAGGTGCCCTTTGGCTTTGGTGGCCCCCGTCTACCCAATGATTATATAATATTGATGCCCTAGATCTTCTTATATGGCATTAGTCCCCAGCTGATTCCCTGACTATTAGTGCCCGCTCGAACCTATGGGAATCATAGAGGTTAGCGGGCTGGTCCTCAAAGCCTAAGCAGAAGAGGACATTACAGTTTGTTTAAGTACGTCCCTCATAGGAGTCCTTCTAGGGTTAGAACCTTTGGTCTTTTGGTTTTGTTGTCAAACCTAGGATAGGATTCTCAAAAGGAAGGTTAGTTGCCTCCTTAGATGCCCTAGGGTTAGGGTAAAACCTAAAACCCTTGTCCCCAAACCTCTTTTCCTTCAAATCTTTGGCATTTGCGTGTGTAAATTGACATTTTCATGGGTTAGAATTAGGTTTGCAATTTTACTTTTGAAGCACTAAAAAGTTTTTGTTTTTTTTCAAATTTAAGCCTCCGTAAACTTTCGGCCTCCTTCCTATAAATTCAGCATGCCCTTTTTGTCCCTAGGAACCCTAGGGGAAATTTTAGGAGCCCTAAATTTCCTAAAAAATAAAACAAATTCCAAGAAACCATAAAAACAATCCTAAAACCCTAATTTCTGCCCTAAACCCTTCACCTGCCCTTTGGGGTTCCCTTCCACCTTCAACCTCTCTCTAGCATTCTTCCCTTTTTCTTTGGGCTGCCACCCTAGGGTCTCGACCCACCTTTCCTTGCACACTGCAGGCTGTAACAGCCTTTCCTTCACCTGTAGATGTGGTCTGTAAATTATTTGCAGACCCCTCCTCCACTTTCTAACAGTCTTGCCCTGCCACAAGACAATACAAAACAAGTTAGAGGTTAGCACTTATTGATTTCAAGACATTATTAACGATAACCCTAACTGGTGTTTATATGGTATGAACTTTGAAGGGACATATACTAGACTATGAATAAATGCTTATGATGTTAATTGATATGACTACTATTTATTGTTACACATTTTTGTTATATGTAAAACTGTCCAATATCATCTACTGCTGCTAATGTTTTTTAATAGTCTGAAACTTGTTCCTACAACACAAAGAATTAGCTTGGTGAATGATCTATTTGTTAGGAGATAAATACTCCTAGCTTGGCTAAAATAGACACATTTGTTAAGATTCCATATATGCTAAGTAAGCTAGATCATCAATATTCAATTTCAATTTCATAACAAAAACATATAGACATGATCATTGAAAGAAATAGTATCACAAGATCAACACAGATTTATCCTGGGCAAACCCTAAAGGGAAAAACCCAGCAAAAGCTTCCTCAATATAGATGATCAAAAGATAAAAGGTAAAACCCCAGACTAATCCTTCTCCTCCTTGCAACTACTGCTCCTCTCTTTTTCTTATGCGCTACACAAGTGAGTGTGAGTGTGTAGAAGTGAGAGGAGCCTCACTTCTATTTACAATCTTTCGTTCACTTGACAATTCACTCCACCAAGTCGACCCCACTAAAATTGCTTGGGCCAACTTCTCTAGGAGGACAAAAGCAACTTAATAATATATTAATTAGGGTGCTAATGACCTGACTTACAATGAAGGGTTTTCCTCATGACTCTTAGTGGTTCTCCTGATAGGAACATCGGGGTACAATAAAATACAAATGATTCTCCCGATAGGAACATCGGGGTAATAAGTAAATACACTTCAAAGTTACAATAATTCAACACTCCCCCTTAACGAGAAGGGTATTCTACAACAACAACAACAGCAGTAGGAGATGGAGAGAGAGCATCTTCAACATTATCAGGGTGATACATCTATAGATCATTGGAAGCTTTTTCAACATCTTTGACATAAAGTCTTCATCTTCAATTTCAGCAGCAACATCATTTTGACAACATCATTGTCAACATTTTGGTCTTCAACAACATCATCATCAATAGTACTTTGACCTTTCGATCAGCAACATCATCATCATCATCAGCAACACTTTGAGCAACATCATCATCACACTTTGATCTTTCAATCAGCAACATCATCATTATCAGCAACAACCTGCAATCCATAACACGAAGACAAAAGTGTTCAGATCACTTTTGGACTTAAGTCCTGGGATGATACAATCCTACCACATTCTCGACAACCAAAGTCACCGGATACAATTACGGGATAATCACTCCCTATCACTTTAGGACTTAGTCCAAGGATGATGCAATCCTACCACGTTCTCGAGTACCGAAGTCACCGGATCCATTCTGAACAAAAGTTCAAGGATGATACAATCCTACCATGTTCTCAAGTACCGAAGTCATCGGATCCATTCTGAATAAAAGTTCAAGGATGATACAATCCTACCACGTTCTCGAGTACCGAAGTCACCGGATCCATTCTGAACAAAAGTTCAAGGATGATACAATCTCGCTTCATTCTCAAAGACCGAAGTCACTGGATCACTTTAGGACAAGTGTCTAGGGATGATACAATCCCACTTCAACATCACTACTCCCCCTTTTGAGGAAGGTCTTTCCGAACAACACCAAGCTTGTCTTGAAAGTATTCGAACTTTACCCGGGACAGAGGCTTCGTCAACACATCAACAACTTGTTCATCAATACTCACATACTGGAGCTTTATGGCTCCCTTCTGCATCATATCTCGAATGTAGAAATACCGGATTTCTATGTGCTTTGACCTATTTTGGAACACTGGTTTCTCCGTCATCTTTATACAACTTTGGTTATCACTTAGAATCATGGTAGTATCCAACTCTAGGTTGAATAAACCTGACATCAGCTTCCGAAGCCACATGGCTTCACAACTAGCAGAGCAAGCTGCTATATATTCTGCTTCAGCCGTGCTAAGAGCAACACTGGACTGTTTCCTGCTAAACCATGAAATCATAGCAGACCCCAGACTATAACATCCACCTGATGTGCTTCTTCTGTCTGAGACACTTCCAGCCCAATCTGCATCTGTATAGCCATACAATCGGTAATCATGGTTTTCATCATAGTATAGACCAAAGTCTATAGTCCCTTTCAGATATCTCATCACATGTTTTGCAGCTATCAGGTGAACATGTCTAGGTTGAACTAGATACTGACTCAAGGTGTTCATAGCAAAACAAATGTCTGGTCTGGTATTTGTTAGATACATCAACGACCCAATAATCTGTCTGTATTGAGTCAGATCCACTAATTCTGAGGAGTCATCAGCTAACAACTTCAGGTTGGTATCCATGGGTGTGGCCATGGCTTTGCATTCCAACATATCGAATCTTTTCAATATCTCTATTGCATAGTTTCCCTGGTTGAGAAAGATTCCTTCTGAACTTTGCCATACTTCCAGACCTAGGAAATAATGCATTAACCCAAGGTCTTTCATCTCAAATTCTTCAGCGAACTTCTTCTAGCATTCTACAATCTGTTTCTTATTCCCTGTCAGAAATAAGTCATCCACATATAGTGATAGTATGATAGGTTCATCTTCTATAACCTTGTAGTAAAGGTTAGGATCTTCTTTACTCTTGGTAAAGTCCAAGCTCGTCAGGAAACTATATATCCTTCCATACCAAGCTCTAGGAGCTTGCTTCAAGCCATACAGGGCCTTCTTCAATTTCAATTCGTGAGTTAGTTTGTCTTCAACTTCAAATCCTTGTGGCTATTCTATGTATACTTCTTCAATCACACCATTCAGGAAGGTTATCTTCACATCCATCTGGTGTAAGTCCCACTTCATCATGGATGCAAGTGCCATGATAGCTCTAATCGAAGTATACCGTGCTACTGGTACAAATGTTTCTTCATAATCAATTCCCTCTTTCTGAGAGAAAACTCTAGCCACAAATCTTGCCTTGTATTTTTCTATACTTTCGTCAGCTGCATGTTTTATTTTGTAGATCCATTTGGAGGATACTACACTCTTGCCTTCTGGTTTGGGAACTATATCCCAAACATCATTCTTCATTATGGACTGATACTCTTTTGTCATTGCTTCTACCCATTCTTTCTTTTGTACAACTTCTTCATAGTTTGTAGGTTCTTGATCTACAAGATCACATATCAAAGCTACATAGTTAGAAAATGTCTTGGGCTTCTTGCTTATCCTTGTGGAGCCTTCAAAAGCTCGATATCTTTCTGCTTCTTGTATAATTTCTCTTGCCTAAGCAGGCTTTCTTTTTCGTGATATCTCCATCGTAGGAGGTTCTTGTGGTTCCGTCATATCATGATCTTTAGGTGCTTCATCTTCAGGGAGGAATGTAGCCTCAACGTTTCTGGGAGGTGTATCTTCCTCATACACACTTCTTCATGTTGGCATTTTCCGGATCTCTTGAGAGCTGCTTCTTCATCGAATGTTACATCTCTACTGATTTCCATGTGATGGAATCCAGGAATGTAAATTTTGAATGCCTTGGACACTTCACAGTATCCAACAAATATCCCCTTCTTTCCGGAGGGGTCCAATTTGGTTCTTTTCTCTTTCGGTATATGAACATATACGGGACAACCAAATATTTTGAGGTGACTTACCTCAGGTTTCTTTCTCGTGAACATCTCTTCTGGAGTCTTGAATCCAAGAGCACTGTGAGATATTCTATTCTGTACATAGACAACAGTTCTTGCTGCTTCTGCCCTAGATGCATTGGAAGATCTTGATCATATATCCTTTTCTTCATTGCTTCCATGATGGTTCTGTTCTTTCTTTCCGCAACACCATTTTGTTGAGGATTGTAGGGAGTAGTTAGTTCCCTCTTGATTCCAACATCTTTACAAAAAGCTTCAAATTCTTTCAAAGTATACTCTCCGCCATTGTCTGATCGGAGTGTCTTTATCTTCTTGTCTGAAAGATTCTCTATCAAGGCTTTGAATTCCTTGAATTCCTTGCTTTCAAGAAGTAGATCCATGTCTTTCTTGAATAGTCATCAATAAAGGTAATCTAATATTCAAAACCACTCAAAGATGTGGAGGACATTGGACCACATACATCTGAATGAATTAATTCCAACGTACCTTTAGTTTTTGTTTCACTCTTAGGAAATGGATTCTTGATATTCTTTCCTTTCGCACATCCTTTGCAGATGCCTTCATGGTTGATCTTCAAGTCTGGTAATCCCGTCACTACCTTGTTCACATGAGGTAGTGCTTTGTAATTGATGTGGGCAAGCCTTCTATGCCACAGTTCACTAGGGTTAGTGGACTTGTGAACAAGAGTTGTTTCTGAATGTCCCTTGAGTTTATACAGGCCTCCTTCTTCACCGATTACAATTGCATCTTCAATTGATTTTCCTTTGGGCCACATGAGTACTTGGCCATCTATAAATGCAACTCTGAATCCTTTCTTATCTAAAGCTGAGATAGAAAGTAAATTCTTCTTTAGATCGGGTACATATAGAACTTCCTCATCTTCAGGGGATTTCCTGAATCAAGCTTGTAGCTTGCTTCACCGATTCCTTTGATTGGATATTGATAGTCATCTCCTAGAGATACTTTCTGAGGAGAGTTCTTTTCTTCAAGATTGGACAGAGTTTTCTTTTGTCCCGTCATGTGCTTTGAAGCACCACCATCATTAAGCCAAGTGTCTTCTCTAGGTGTTACAGACCCAGAGAGTGCAGAGAATAGTACATACTCTTCTGCATCTTCTTCTCTTGCTTGCTTCCTTTAAGGTCCTTCGTCTTCTTCTTCTTCATCTTCATCTTCAGCTAAATGTGCATGATGCCTTTTGTTGTTGTTGTTCCTCTTCTTGTATTCTTGTTTCTTCAAAGGACAATTTCTGGCAATTTGTCCTATCCTATCACAGTGAAAACATTGAAAGCCGGAGTAGTTCCTATCGGGGAGACTTTCTCTCGTCTTCTGGAACTTTCTAGGAGGTTGATACTCCTTGTGGTTTCCCTTTTTGAAGTTAGGTTGACTTCTTCTTCTCTTGGTATGAGTGGCTAGGGCTTGATCATCTTCTTTCAGTAGTGCTTCTCTATTTGCCACTCTAGTCTCCTCTTGAATACAGTCTTCCCATACAACATCAAATTTCATGCTTTCCTTCCTGGCACACATCATCTGGATGAATGACTCCCAGGGTCTAGTGAGACCATTGAGAGCAGTCATAACCAATTCATCTTCATCAAGTTTGTCTCCAATGGCTTCTAGCTGTTCCTTGAACTGGGAGACCCTTGTGAAATAGTCCTGGATGGATTCACCATGACTCATCTTGGTGTTCTTCAGTTGAGCTCTTAGATTCATCTTTCTGTTGATGTTTCTTCCTTCATACATCCTTGCTAGGGCATCATACATTTCTTTTGGAGTCTTCTTGGATGACACTTGAGAGATCAAATGATCCTTGATGGAGTCAGCAATAATTCTTTATGCCCTAATTAGATCCTTTATGTGCTTCTCCTTAGCTTCAGCCTCTTCAGGTTCTGCAACTTCATCCTTGATATATTTCTCAATGTCATTCTCCTGAGAATGAGACCAATTCTGTATTTCCATGCTCGGTAATTCTCTATGCCTTCTAGCTTGTCCTCAAACTCGGTGCTTGGGGCCATCTTGACAGGATATCACAAAAAATTGAAAATCTGGAAAATAGGAAACTGATCTTACCAGGAGATGCGCTTGACTGAGGTGAGTTGACTGGTGTGCTTGGTTTCTGGAGATCTCAAGTCTTCACCTTTCAAATTTGACTTGCGAGATTCAGCACTGCAGCTTCTAGCAGATTTCTGGTTTTGCAGTTTTCTGGTGCAGCTGTCAAACTAGGGTTTGACTTTCCGGGAGATCTACTCCTCCAAAAACTTCGATCCCTGGCTCAGAAGATGCGCTCTGGGAGGGCGCAACTTTCCATGTAAGCAGTTTTCCAAAACTCAAAATTTTTCCCGAAACCCTAATTTCTTGTCGAGGAGAGAGAGAGGGCTTTTTCTCTTGTGAAAGCTGTCCTATTCAGGTTAGCTCTAATACCATGTTAAGATTCCATATATGCTTAAGCTAGATCATCAGTATTCAATTTCAATTTCATAACAAAAGCATATAGACAGGATCACTGAAAGAAACAGTATCACAAGATCAACACATATTTATCCTGGGAAAACCCTAAAGGGAAAAACCTAGCAAAAGCTTCCTCAATATAGATGATCAAAAGATAAAAGGTAAACCCCAGACTAATCCTTCTCCTCCTTGCAACTACTGCTTCTCTCTTTCTCTTATGCGCTACACAAGTGAGTGTTAGTGTGTAGAAGTGAGAGGAGCCTCATTTCTATTTATATTCTTTCGTTCACTTGACAATTCACTCCACCAAATCGGCCCCACTAATATTCATTGGGCCGACTTCTCTAGGAGGACAAAAACAACTTAATAATATATTAATTAGGGTGCTAATGACTCGACTTACAACGGAGGGTTTTCCTCATGACTCTCAGTGGTTCTCCCGATAGGAACATCGGGGTACAATAAAATAGAAATGATTCTCCCGATAGGAATATCGGGGTAATAAGTAAATACACTTCAAAGTTACAATAATTCAACAACATTGAATACATGTACTGACTGCTTATTTTACCTCTGTTATAGTGTTGTAATTAGGCTGTTATACTTGTGTTGTGCTTGGATGTATGACTTTTCATACTTGTTGCATAATATAGGCATGATCTATAAGTTGATCATTTACTTATGAAACTGAATGTACTACTGGAGTAGATATATTAATTGCACTTACTAGACTTATATTGGTTATATAGTATGTCTTCTTCATTCCATAAAATGACTCCATTAAGGCACTGATCACTAACCTTGACAAAGGAATACGTAATTTGGTCTTTAAGTGTCCTTACAGACGTACATTTAGGGCTTGTTGCCCACCTATATCGACTAGGTGGCAACGTCATGTACATTGCAGATACATATTGTACAATTTGCACCATGGAAAAATACTAGGGATTTTTCACTCAGCAGGGCAATTCTGCCCCTTTTGTACACGAAATGTCCGTTCCCCTACATGAGATAATTAATGTAACTTTATATGTCAGCATGGGTCATTCCTCTAAGGATGTCACCATAGACTTTATTATCAGGGAAGTCCTCTTCACCGAGTGTTTTTTTCCCCTTCCAGTTAATTTTGTTAATTAACAATTTTAATTGGTTGGGTTTTTCACTCACCAATCCTCCAAAGTGGTGAATTGGCATTCTGATAATCAAGCCCATGAGGTGGCTAAGGTTTCAAGTTGTTTTCCATGACCATGCTAGCCATATCTTGTAGTACTGCGGGATTTCGTTAGGATTTTAATTTTAATTTTGATTTTTTCCTAATTAATTAACTTTACCATTTGGTGGTTAATTAATTAAGTTTTGATGTAATAATGTAATCTCTTGAACCTTGGCATTTTGTAATAGGGGCTATGAATGCAAATGAAAATGCTATGACACCCCCTAATCCATTGTGTTGCCCACCTATTTCGACTAGGTGGCAACTCCATGTACATTAGGATGTACATTATTGTACCTTAGAAA
>LPNX010136475.1:426232-476583 GCA_001517045.1 Pseudotsuga menziesii | reverse complement strand
AACTTGTAATATTTTGACTCCATTATCTAGGCACTGGTCTTGTTTCATATAAGGTCTTAGCCTCTTCTTAAGAAAAGATCCCTTTAATTAATCATTAATTAATTAACAAACCTGGAACATAGTTTTCCCATAGGGACTACCCCCCTTGGCTCTGTTGGGATCTTGCCTAAACGGAGGAGTTGCGGACTGTGGTGACAGTGGTCCCCAGCTCTCACTTGCCCCCAAGGACACACATAGCAGGTTGTGACTTTCCTGTGTCATAAAGTGTGTATTAGGCGGCAACACATTGGTTCAAGTCTCATGTCATTCTGACAAGGGGTTAGGAAGTTAGACAAGGAATTTTTTCCTAGGAAATTAATTTAATTTCCAAGGATGAAAAATTACATTATTTGATTTTGAAGGAAAAAATCAAATAAGGCCATGGTAATTAAGTTTGGGGGGTGGTCAAGCATAGTCAAAATTTATTTAAATAAACCCCCCCATGGTCAAAATAAATTTTTGAAGATTTCCTAAGTGGGCCGCCCCTCTTGTCTTAATAAAAGATTTAAAAACAAAGATTAAAAAATAAAAGATAAGAATAAAAAATAAAAAAATCAAAATTTGAGTCAAAGGAGGCCCCAAATAAAAAATAAAAAATAAAAGATAAAAATAAATAAAAATAAATAAAAGATAAAATAAAAGATAAAGATAAAAAATAAAAGATAAAATAAAAGATTAAAAATAAAAGATTAAAAAATAAAAGATAAAAATAAAAAAATAAAAAAATAAAAAAATAAAAAATTGAGTCAAAGGAAGCCCCACTTGAGTCATGGAAACCCTAGATCTAAGGGTTAAGCTTCATTGTGACATGGATCTATCTTTTTTACTGTAATATCCCAAATCCCGATATTTTCTATTTCTAAGCAAATATGCTGATACAACTGGGCATGCAAACTGCCATGCAAAAATCCCTATTTTATAGCAAAAATTAGGGTTAGGGTTTGAGAGATAGAATGAACACTTACCACTGATAAGCCGGCTAGATTGCTCCTGAGAGAATATGCAAGCACCAAGAGAATGGTGCCTGAGTTTCGGAGTAAAGCTGAGATCTGAAGGCCTAGCAACTGATTAGGGCTTTTTGGCTAAAAATCCCCCCTTACGGCTGCACACGTGTCCCTGCAATGATCTATACCATATACTGGATAACTTATGAATGAATGTAAGAGCAAATGGTGAACCTGTATGGCTTACTCTGAATGAGACTAGGACAGATGTTTCACTGCCGAAATCCCGTTAGCTGAAGACTCCGTCTCCAACTCCAACTGCTGTGCGGCTCGCTGTGCTGCTATCCAAGAGCTCCCAAAATAATAATCCTCAAAAGTGAAGTCTCCTTTCGCTTTATCCTCCTTTTATAACTTTCAACTGCGAAAACCCTAATCTTTGACCTAATTAGGTCACTTTATCTTCTAATTTGCAGTTGACTTGCATGCATGCGGATGGAGACTTAAAGAGTGCATGCATCATTAAATAATGCTTGGATGGCATGCACGAAGGTGGCCTTTGGCCCTGGTGGCCCTTCTTGACCTAATGATGATGCCCTAGATCTTCTATGGATGGCATCAGTCCTTAACTGATTCCCTAGTTGTCAGTAACCGCTCGAACCCACAGGAATCACATAGGTTAGCGGTTTTGGGCCTCAAGGCCTAATCGGAGGAGGACATTACAGTCCTCCTCGCTTTGAGATTGCTTGTCCTCAAGCAACTTCAATCTGGGATGCTGCAATACCTGTTCACCTTCCCAGGTGGCATCCTCTGGCGGTAGTTCTTTCCATTGAACCAAGTATTCTCTGATTACCCTGTTCCGGAGCTTCCTTTCTCTAGTCTGTATGATCCGTTCGGGAATCAGTATCAACAGTCCTTCATCATCTAAAGGAGGCAATTCGGTAGATGGAGCAATGTGTTGCCCAAGGGTCTTCTTCAGATTAGATACATGGAACACATTGTGAATTTTGCTTTCCTGAGGAAGTTCTAGTTCATATGCCACCTCTCCCACCTTCCTGATTATTCTGTATGGTCCATAGAAGCGGGGTTTTAACTTCTCTGCTCCTTTCTTCTTAAGTGAGGACTGTTTGTAAGGCTGGAGCCTTAAGTATACTAAATCCCCTACCTCAAAGCTCCGTTCAATCCTGTGTTTGTCGGCATACAACTTATGTTGATTCTGGGCTGTTTGTAAATTCTCCTTTAGTATTTTTAGAATATCTTGACTGTCCTGTATCCAATCCTTAGCCTTAGGAGCTCTACTATGTCCAAATGCCAAATCTGCATAGTCCAAGGCCTCGTAACCAAAACTTACGTAGCTGTGCTCTGAAGGTGTGGTTCATGCATGACTGAAAAGTGGCTGGAGCATTGGTAAGTCCAAAGGGCATGACCAAAAACTCACAGTGACCATAGTGACAGCGAAAAGCTGTTTTGGAGATGTCCTGGTCCCTTACCCTGATCTGATGGTATCCCGAGCGAAGATCGATCTTGGAGAAGTATTGAGCTCCCCGAAGCTCATCCATGAGTTCGTCAATTCTGGGAATGGGATACCTGTTCTTAATGGTCTTTTTGTTGAGTGCTCGATAATCGATGCACATTCGCAGTGTACCATCCTTCTTTTTGACCAGTACTACTGAGGATGCGAAGGGGCTAGAACTGGGCCGAATATATCCAAGCTCCAGTAATTCTTTGATTGTTTTCTCAATCTCATCCTTGTATCTTTTGGGATGCCTGTAAGGAGTGGTGATGACTACTTGTGTCCCCTCCTCTAGCTCGATGATGTGTTCAAAACCTCGGTCTAGTGGTCTACCTGATGGAAGTTCTCGAAAAACCTTTTCATGTTTCTGTAGCAAGGTTTGAATGTCACTTGGGTGTTGTGTGCTGGTCTCTGGGGGTTTCTTGAAGGTGACCAAACATTCTGCAACCCATTCTATATCATCCTGTCGGAGTACTGCCTCCATTCTCTGTGACGAGACCGGTTTTGGGGGATAAGTGTTCATGCCCCTCAAAACTACCCGTTTGCCGTCTGGCCCCTGGAATTCCATTTCCATTGCCCTATAGTCTGTAGTGTATTTCCCTATAGAATAAAGCCACTGAACACCCAATACCACATGAGTATCTGCTACATCCACTACATAGAAAGAGTCTGTCATCTGATAGTTACCTAAGGCGACATTCAATTTTGGGATCCAGTAGTTGCACTCCATGCTGGAGTTCCCGACTACTGCTACAGTGAATCCTTCGAACTTCTCGGTCTAAATACCTCTCTTGGCTACCCAAGCGGAGTCACTGAAATTGTGGGTGGCTCCCCCATCTATCAATAATCCTACTCTGTGACCCTGTACTACTCCCCTGACCTTGAGAGTATGGAATCTTGGTACTCCAGATAATGTAGCAATGACTCCCTCTGGTTTATCACCCCGGTGTGATTCCTCCTCAGCTGCCCGTAGTTCTTCTGTGGCTTCCTGCTCATAGTCGTCCTCATCACTGTCTGAATATACCTCAATGTAGTGAGCCTTCGCCTTCCCTGCACACCTGTGTCCTAGTACCCATGGTTCCTGATAGGTGAAGCATAGTTTCTTCCTTCTCAAATCTTTCGTAGTGTCCTCGTCTAACCAAGTTTTCTTGGGCACATCCTGCTGGAAAGGTTTCCTATCCTTGTCCTTAACAGGAAAATTGGTTTTCAGTGGGAATTTGTTTTTGGGGACTAAATACTGAAGATCTCTTGCTCTGCTAATGGCATCCTGCAGAGTGAGGGGTTTGTAGGCTTTCACCCATCCCCGTAGTGGCTCTGTGAGGGCCTCAGTGAATAACATGGTCAATCTGCTCTCTGACACATCTGTTACCATAACGGCTATCCTCTGAAATTCTGAAATGAAAGCTTCTGCACTACAGGTCTGTTTGAGTTGAGCCAACTCCCTGAAATGTATTTCTGGAGCTTTCCTGTCAAACCTCTCTATGAGCTTCTGAGTGAACTCACCGTAGGAATGTATGGTGTTGTTACCCAATGTCACCAATCCGTGGTACCACCACTCGTGAGCTTCTCTGTCCAGGTGAAGTGTAGCCAATTTAATGGTGTCTGTCTCTGTCATGGGGTTGAGTTGGAAATAGGTATCCAACTTTTGAACCCATATCCTCGCTGATCCTCCGCGAGTCCCATCAAAGTTTGGGATGGTCAACCTGCCCAAGGTCTTCTGCAACTCATAGTTGTGATTGAAACCCTTGTTGAAATTCATGGGCCTATTCCTACTCTTCATGTTGCAGAAATCTGAAAAATACATGGCAGCATGAAACTCATCCCCTAAGTCTCTATACTCCTGTAAATATGCCCCAAAAGGCTCGCTAGGTTCTACCTGCATGACCGGGCTCCCTACTGTATCTGCCAAGAAGTGAGGCATGGTAGGCCTGATAGAAGGTCTGCTGTATATGTGCGGAGTATTCTGAATGTTAGTGTACGCTATCTTTCCACTGCTGCTTGTAGATCCCCCATCTACCGGTGAGGGAGGTGTACTGTTGATACCTGTTTCCGGTTTCGCTGATAATCTGTTGATTGCATTGAGTACATCTTTTTGCCCTTTGGCTAAGTCTTGCAATGCAGAGACCAAGCTGCGAAACTCCATCCGGTCCTCCTCTTCTCCCATTCCTTTTCCCCTATCCGAATGTATACCTGTTTGTTCCATATCTGAATTGGTATCTTCTAGTTGGATATCTTCAAACTCCCCTGTGTATGTACTCTTCCTCCCCCTGTAGGTTACAAAAGGGTCTCCTTCTGTATTCATCTAAGTTTCATTTCTTAAGCCCACAGCTGGCCAAGAAGATAGCTCTGATACCACTGTAATATCCCAAATCCCGATATTTTCTATTTCTAAGCAAATATGCTGATACAACTGGGCATGCAAACTGCCATTCAAAAATCCCTATTTTATAGCAAAAATTAGGGTTAGGGTTTGTGAGATAGAATGAACACGTACCACTGATAAGCCGGCTAGACTGCTCCTGAGAGAATATGCAAGCACTAAGAACTGAATCGGAGATGGACATATATCTTCCGCTTCCTGTGAAACCCCAGCAGCAAGAACCCAAGTCAGAAAAGGGTGACGTTTTCAGTGAAGGAGGTGTCCGATGACGCTGTCGATTTGTAGGACTGATAGCCTTCCCGTGCCAGAGAGAATGCCTGGTACATGCAGAGTTTCTGAGATCTCTAGGCAGGAAAGGGACTTGCTCCAGAGAGGCAGCTGCTCACGCCCCCCTTGATCCCGAAATAGCTGGTAACTGCTCCGGATGAGCACGGACGGATCTGATAATCACCGGGTACCGGAGTATGATGTTGATGATGAGAATGGTGCCTGAGTTTCGGAGTAAAGCTGAGATCTGAAGGCCCAACAACTGATTAGGGCTTTCTAGCTGAAAACCCCCCCTTACGGCTGCACACGTGTCCCTGCAATGATCTATACTATATACTGGATAACTTATGAATGAATGTAAGAGCAAATGGTGAACCTGTATGGCTTACCCTGAATGAGACTAGGACAGATGTTTCACTGCCGAAATCCCGTTAGTTGAAGACTCCGTCTCCAACCCCAACTGCTGTGCGGCACGCTGTGCTGGTATCCAAGAGCTCCCAAAATAATAATCTTCAAAAGTGAAGTCTCCTTTCGCTTTATCCTCCTTTTATAACTTTCAACTGCGAAAACCTTAATCTTTGACCTAATTAGGTCACTTTATCTTCTAATTTGCAGTTGACTTGCATGCATGTGGATGGAGACTTAAAGAGTGCATGCATCATTAAATAATGCTTGGATGGCATGCACGAAGGTGGCCTTTGGCCCTGGTGGCCCTTCTTGACCTAATGATGATGCCCTAGATCTTCTATGGATGGCATCAGTCCTTAGCTGATTCCCTAGCTGTCAGTAACCGCTCGAACCCACAGGAATCACATAGGTTAGCGGTTTTGGGCCTCAAGGCCTAATCGGAAGAGGACATTACATTTACCATTGATTTGAAAAGGTGCCCTTGCTTTTGATTGGTGGATGGCTTGGAAAGTTAACAAACCTAGATCTAAGGGTGGAGGAGGGCTAGTGTTTAGATCTATGTTTTGGACCCTTGATTTAGGAGTGGGTTTGGGATCTTTTCAACTATAAAAGAGAGGCCCCTCCTCTCTTTTTCTCATAATTTTTTGGAGCATGGTTATGCTGCCAAAATACTCTCTCTTCTCTATTCTTCTCTCTCAAGTTTTCTTTGGCTATTGTAATGTTCTTGCCCTAGTTGGGCTTAATACAAGTAATCTTTGGAGGAATTCTTGGTGGCTCTCTTCTACATTTCATGCATCTTTTGGTGAGGTAACTTGCATGTGTATTTATTTGATTTGCATTGATATTAGCTTAGATAGCTCTCCACAAAGTATTTTGTGGAGAGCTTTGTAAGTAGAAGTATTTCTGCTTCTATTTGTGAGTTTTTAATAAGATTTTTGTGGAGAGCTTTGTAAGTAGAAGTATTTCTGCTTCTATTTGTGAGTTTTTAATAAGATTTACCAGAGTATTTTGGTAGATTTATTGGGTGCTCACCTCTTTACTTACATTTTGTAGCTCTCATAAGTTTATTTGAAGGAACTAGAACAAAGGAGCATCTTTCTCCATTGGTTATAATTTTGTTTTCAATTTTTGCACATTTGTTTACAAGGGTTTTAAAACTCAGTTTTTATCATTGTATAGTGATAAAAACCTTGGTTTTAAGGTTTTAACCCTTAGTATATTAGTTCAATACTTCAGATGTACTGTTTTAACATCATTTAGGTGGCTGGAAACTCATTTTCCAGCCCTCTAAAGATCTCATTTTAAGCATTTTTACACTCAGATTTTTGGACTAATTTTTCTAACAAGTTTTCTTTAGTGTTTACTGTGATTTCCAGCGAACATATCTCCCTGTTTTATTGCAGATTTTACACAGGAGGAAAGGAAGTGTTGCCCATTTTGGTCCAGAGAAGCCTCAAGAACCATCCGGTTCAAAAGGGGGCCCAAACCCCCATTTCTCTCCGCTTCTTTTGGTATTTGTAAACCCCAAAGAGAGATTCTTTTAGGGTATTCTCAAATCATTTCAAGGGATTTGTAAATCTATTGTAAGTAGATTAGATTAGAGGTAGAGTAGCTTACTAGTTGTTAGTTTGCTTTTCTTGAAAGTAGATCTAGATTTCCATTTTTACCCACCCTTCTCTTTTGAAGAGATTGTTGTGTGGTTAGCATAGTTGCATTAGTTTAGTTTCAAGTTCTTTCATTTCATTTCAAGCACTTAGCTTTAGATTTATTTCCTGCTTTGTTTTATTGCAAAGAGAGTAATATACAACCTTAAATACACCGTGTATCCTTTGTTCCTTCCTATTATCTCCCTTTAGGGAACTCAGGTTGAGTATGAAAAGCGGAAGGATTAGGGGGCTTAGGACTTAATTAGATAATTGCTATTTCTACTACAATCTTTTGCTTTCACAGTTTATACACATTTACTTTCAAGATCCAGGGTTCAAGTACCAGCACCTCCCATAAGGGATACTGCTTGGTTGACTTTGTTGATTGTTTTAAAATAAACTTTGCACATCATCAACATTAACAAAATTTAAAATACACCCCTAAAATAAACCAACAGCTGTTTAGCCCTTCTCCTCTACTTGGTCATCACTCTTCGGAGAATTCCGAGAAATGACGGGGGGTTGGATAAGCTCTTAGTAATAGGCATCCACCATATACTGTCTATCGCTGACTAAAAACGGTGACCTCAGAGGCTAGATGGGGTAGAAGACCGTGGGGGGTCTTTAGGCGTTTTACGTCCCTCTTGTTGAGCGTCGAGGCATCGGGGTTTGATCTGCGAGCTACAGGTGGACTTGTTTCCACTGTTTTGAGCACAAGAGCATTCCCTCTTTGGCTTTGGAGGATATGCGGTAGGGGTAGTCACATCCCTGGTTCTAAGACTTAAATCAAGATTAAGACACCCTTAAAATTTATTAAAATAAATCAGGAGACACTGCAAAACGTCCTACAAACAGGATACTACAAAGCATTTCACTCCATTTCACAACATAGATTTCATTTTTACTTTTTCAAGTAGTTGTTTCAGCTTTTGCAATCTCATATGTTGAATGGTTTAACAACTGCAATTATTTCACAAAATTTGTTTATCTCACTGATAACCTGTTCATAATTTGTGGATATTGTTTATACTGTAAATTGATTGATACTATTCATATGTTCATTTATTTATATTGCTGAACTGACTATCATTGCTTTAAATGTTTAGCTAATCATTCATTTATGTGCATATTGTCCATAGTATTCAACTTATTTCATTTGTAGTCTCATTCGGTTAGAAAACACTTAAACTGTGGTTTAATTAACCTAGATTTGCATTTCATTTGAAAGTTGCATTTGTCTCGACTCCATTTCATTTATAGGCATTGGTTTTGTTAATCTAAAAACGTTTGACTGTGATTGAAAGTGAAAATTTGCATTGCATTGGCTGCTTGTCATCCTTTAGATAGTGCAAGACCATAGCCTACACACCTTAATAAAGATCCCATTAACTAAATTGTTAATAAACTTAGGAACTTAGTATTCCATAGAGACTACCTCCCTTGGCTCTGTCAGGATCTTGCCTAAATGGAGGTGTTGTGGACTGTGGTGACAGTGGTCCCCAGCTCTCACTTGCCCCCAAGGACACACATAGCAGGTTATTGACTTTCCCGTGTCATAAAGTGTGTATTAGGCAGCAACAGGACTCTTTCCTAGGAGGTTCCAACTTCCTAAGAAGTTTGGAGAAGTGGCTAAGGTGACACTGGTCACTTTCTCCTTCAATGTTTATCGGTGACTAGCCCTGCTAGTTCATCCGGTAACAGATGCTATTAGTCAATTCCAGGACAGATGAAATTGGAATTTAATACCAAAGAATGCACAGACCCAAATCCTTTTCTTTCTCCCCCACCTTTCCTAGAGCACTTTTGTCTTTCGAAATGCAACAAGTATCCCAACAAACTTTGATATTCTCTCTCACCTAGCATTACCTATCAAATCAAAATGTATAAATGATGTTTCTTCATCTTGTGAAGTCTAGGTTAGATCTATAAGCAGGTTTTAGTAGTTCTTGTTTTCCTACACTGCTTAAAATACCTTTTTGTAAGTCATTACTGAGGTTCTTCTCTAATATTATGTGGTATAACTCTTGTTTCATATTCGTTGCTTTGTTTTTTTTGTAGGCCAGTCTAGAGGACGATATCCAAAGATTCAAGGAAGAAAAGATTTCTTGGCTCCAAAAAGAGGTGGACTTCATGTGTAATAAGCTATTTTAAGTTAGATAGTCATGCTTTATTTAAGGCCATAAATTCTTCTAGCTTGCAGCATGAATGGAATTAAAAATGTAAAGTGGATGGAGTATTCCCTATGACTGTTACTGGCAGTCATATAGAAGTTGGATTGACTTTGATGCTTCTTGTTTTTTCCAAGTATAAGTTTGTCTTATTTCGAAATTAATGATAGAAGTACTAATTACCTATTAATTGTTATACAACATTTTATATTGCAAGAAACTGTTTCTTAACTAGGTTTTGTCTCTCAGGCTACAATAGAAAAAGAAATTAAAAGACTGAAAGATGAAAACTCTTCTTGGCTTCAGAGAGAGGTAGTTAGTTACACTTTAATATTTATAATTTTTTTTGAAGTTTGTGTAGCATCTCATGTAATTTATACCCAAATTTTCTTCTTGGTTGCAAAATAAATGAAATTAAGATTGATCACTGAGTGAAGTATTTAGTATGATTGGTGTTGATGGTCATAATAGTCTTGAAAGTTAGTTTTCATAATGCTTATAGACTCTGTCATTTCCATCTTATGCGGCATCTATTCATTAGGTTAATTGTTTTTCTAAAGTAATCTCTGCCATTATATTATAACTAAATATGCATGTTATTTTCTCATACTGTGCATGTTTTACTCTGACTCAGTTTTATAGTGCAGGCTAACACACAGGAAGAAATCAAAAGTTTAAAAGATGAAAAACAACTATGGCTCCAGAAAGAGGTACACTCTTGACTATTAACAGTACGCATTCTTAATTTCTTCTGAAGCTCGAGTCTGTCATGTTACTTAAAATTAAATTTTCTCAAACTGGTGGCTGCACAACCTTGGTCTCTGTACTTGTGAATATGTACATATACCAAAGACCAATTCGGGTTCTTCTGTGAGGCAAGTAAAATTGAAATATCTATATAAAACTTTAATATGATCAATAGTCACTGCCATTTAGAAGCTTGGTTTCAGAATCTGCATCCATTGTGATATTGCAGCTATGCTAAAATATTCAAGTCATATTGTTCCTCAGCTTTTCAGGAACATCCTCTGTCAAAAAATAATGCCAAGATACTGTTCTGTTTGTTCTCATTATTGAGAATGATGTTATGTCGGGTTTTGTCTTACAGGTTTTCAGAGAGGAAGAAATTGAAAGGCTAAAGGTTGAAAACTGTTCTCTACTAAACAAAGAGGTAGAACGTATTGTGGCAGTCTGTGTTAATTCTTTTGAAGTTTATTTGTCAGATGTCATTCCCTTGCAGCATTAAATAAATCAATAATAAATTGGATGGACTACTTAGTATATGCTCAATGCAGATATTCGAAAACTTAGATGCACTTTGAAGTTGTATGTGAATTGACATGCCCACTTTAAATGAATCATTGTTTCATTTTAGAAACATGAATTTCTAAAGTTAATGATGCAGTTAACATTTTTGTGTTCTTGTTTTCCTTGATTTATATCAGATGATATTGACTTTTAACTAGGGTATGGTTTGCAGGCTATTGCAGAGGATGAAGTTAAAAGACTGAGATTTGAAAATTTCCATCTTCAGAAAGAGGTATTCAGTTATAAAATGTTGTGTATATTGTAATTTGGTTATAATCAATGCTATCTATTACTGCAGAAAGTACAACATTATAGTGTAGTGTTTGGAGCTCTAAGTGAGCTCTTTCCTCAATGCCAAATATCATAGTAGCCTAGTTGTTTGAAGAAATAAGCTGAATTGAAATTGTATAAATGTTCTCTTCTAACCGAAATAATGATTAATGAGACTGAAAGAAAACTCATGCAAATTACATCCAAACTCAAACCACTTCGACTCAAAACAGCTTGAAATCTAAGTTGCATTGAAACGGATACGGATACGGGGAGGGAAATGGATACGGCAAATTTTGAAAAATGTCGGATACGATACAGCAAGGAAACGACAGCAGACTTATATATATATATATATATATATATATATATATATATATATAAGGCCATGAGACATACATACTTTAGATTACCATTCATCAATTAGATTTAAAGTTAGTCATGTCATTTATAACAATTAAAATTAGCAAACTCAAATATTGTCTTAAACAATATTCTTCTATCTCAAGTGCCATAGATAGGTCACCCATTGGCAAGCATTTAAACAAGAACATGTCAACTACTTCTAAACATCGATTTCAAACCCTAAAATTACTTGATGGATGTATCCAAATGTTACCATCTAACAAATATTACACTAATTGCACCTCTAGAAAAGTGTTGAAATTTGTGATTAAACACAAATTTTTATGTAAGATGGAGACTCAACTATGTTGTATTTGTGTTGGTCCACTCATCGACGAGACAATCAACTAGGCAAGTGAGAGTCGATTGACCAACCGACTGGTTCAAAAAGTGACTAGCCGACTGGCTCATAAAGGGCCTAAATTCACAGGATTGTCTATGATTTGGAACCAACTTGGATATTCAAATTTGACATAATCAACCATGTTTTAAGGGGATTAATTAAGCTCTCAAGTATAAATAAGTGAGTTCATATTTTAGTGCAACTTAGGTGTGACTGTGATGTTATGCATTATTGAGCTCTATGCCATAATACTATCTCTAGACACGAATCAATTCCCTTGGATATGTTGTTTACGTTTTATGGTTTATACTAATAAAAATCCTTGAAATAAGATTAAAATATCGCATGCATATCATATGGAGAACTGGCTAAACGAAGCACCATCATAATTCTCTCCACAACATAAGGATAGGGATATGAGTGTACTAGCAATGGAGTAAATAAGGCCATAGGTCAAGGGTTCATACTAATTCAAAAAGGAAAAGAATAAAACTGAAGCTTGTTGGAAGCTTATTGGAAATATGCTAAGTTGCCAGAAACGGGGAAACGAGGAAACGCGACCTCCCGAAATTTTGGAAATGGGGAAACGTGATATATATATATAGTATTAATAATTAATTACATTTAACTGCAAACAACATTGCGAAGTGATAAATGATGCAAATAAAATAATACATTTTACTCATGTACCCAAGTCTATATCATTTCATTCATGCAAATAATATCCAAAAACAGCCTTTATAAACGAGGCTATATAGTATATATCCAAGTGGCACAGACCAAAATTAGCCTTTATGTATGAGGCTACGAGTACAATGTATCAAACTGAGAACAATGCCTATACTAACATAGAAATAAAATAAAAGCATGAGCTCAACCGCTCAAGCCTCACACTAATAGTCATCATCATCATCTGCATAGTCTTCTTGATCCTCAAAAATAGAAGATGAAACACGCTCAACAGCTGAATGCACAGTGGAAGAAGTATTTTCAACTCCACTTCTAGATTCCTCAATATTGAGTGCAGCAAGAGGGAGCTCCAAGTCGCCGGATTTTGGATCCACGTCCCATTCTTTACACCGTCTACGATTGTATTCCGGCCCCTTACGAGAAGCAAGACGAAGGTTGAAATGCACATAAACAAGATCCTTAGCTTTCTGTGAGCCCAACCTGTTGCGCTTCACATAATGAATAAAACCATATGTGCTCCAATTCCTTTCTGCCGATGAAGACCTTGCCACTTGTGAAAGAATACGAATGGCGACGTAACATGATGAAGTTGGAGGCATATCTTGTCTCAACAACTTTCAACAACTCCAATTTGGAAAATTCTCGAAATATTGCTTGAGAGTGGTGGTGGTTGGTGATGAATTTGATTATTTCCCTTCCTTCCCCTGTGAGCTCCTTTATCCATGGAACTTTATTGTCAATCTCTTCTAAGATCAAATTCAGATTGTGGACAATGCATGCTGTCCAGAAAATGTGAGCATACCTGCTTTCAACAATTAGACCTGCAGCTTTACAAACGGATGCATTATCCGTGATAACTTGCACCACCTTGTTAGGCCCTATCTGCTCAATGGATTTGATTAAAATATCAACAATGAATTGAGCATCTTTTAGCTCCCCGGAACAGTTTTCAGCCTTTATAAACATTGCTTCTTTTGGTGAATTGGCAATGATATTTATCAATGGCCTACGCTTCATATTTGTCCATCCATCGGAGACAACAATTACCCCAGAGCTGCTCCATGAAGCACGAATTGGTGTTAAAACATCTTCTAAAAGCGTCCTCTCCTTTTTCAGGAGATTTGTTCAGATTCTTTCATAGCCGGGCCCCTTGAATCCTTTAGGAGTTGTGTTTATGGCCCTCACCATATCTTGCCAGTAAGGGGACCGAACCACATTGAAAGGGATACCACAAGCATAGATGGCTCTAGCCACTCTTGATTCAACTTCTTCCCTCCCTTGCATATTCACTAGTTTAGCTATTTGGCTCTCTTGAACTGAGGGTGTTCTTGCAGGATTTTTTGATGATCCTTGTGCTAACTGATTTGCCCTCCTCTTCCTAGCATGTTGCACAATCATTGGCTCAATGTTTGGGGCTTGAGGAGTAGCTTGAGCAAGTTGTTCGTGTCTTCTTTTAAGCCTATCAGCCTCTTCATGCTCACTCTGATACTTCCTCCTCTCAACTGGATCATTTGTTTTTGAGCAATGTTCAATCCCCTTAACTGTATCATGCAATAAATGTGCCTTAACTCTTGCATAGGAGCCCTTATACGGTAAATGACAGAGATTACACCGCCATTCCCATGATCCACCACCTCCACATCGTGGAATTTTCTGAACATGCCTCCATAGAGGATAGTACTCAGCCCTCTTGTTGGGCTTAGGGATTGATGAAGTGGCTTGGTTGGAAGTTGCCATTGCTAGTAGAAATTAAAACACAGATCTGCAAAGTTGCAAACAAAAAAAAATGGTGTTAGATTATAGAACTTAGAAACAAAAACCCTAAAAAAAACAGTGCAAATTTTATAAATTAATAAGGAAATTCTGAACAGTGAATTCATAAAAAAATTGAAAACCTTGTTGCTTGCTAAAATCCTTATCTGAGTCTCCAAATCACTGTTGTCCTCTCCAAACAGTGGCTGCTGTCTCAATTTTCAAATACCGTGAGCCCTACACACAAATCCGTGGCGGCTAGCACTCGTCGTGAGGAAGTGATGTGAACGGTGAGGAAGTGGCGGCTGCTAGCACTCGTCGCTAGTCGATGAGGAAGTGGTGGAAGTGGCAACTGCTAGCACAAATCCATGAGGCATCTGCTTGCTCAATCACGAATTGTAAACTTAAACACGATCCGACGACTGCTTGATCAAAACCTACGAACTGCAAACTCAATTGATCACCTCGGTTGCACAGTGCAAACTCAAACGATCACCTCGGCTGCAAACTCAAACGATCACCGTGAATAAAAAAACCTCGGCTACAAACTCAAACAGGATTTGCAAAAATCCAAAGTCCAATGACTCCACCGTGACTAAAATGACATACTACGATCGTTTTTATAGCTCGTGATTAGGTTTTTAGGTTTTTTTTTAAATTTTTACACTTCAAAAAAATAAAAAAACTGGCAGTCGATATTATTTAGCTGGAAACGTAATTTTTCGAAATGGAAACGTGAGGGAAACGAGTTTTCGTCCGTACTAAACCGTTTCCCCTACGGGAAACCGTTTTGTATGGACGGAAACCCGTTTCCTACTCGTCCCAGATGCGTTTCCGAGTTTCCTTTCGTTTCCAGCAAGGAAACCCCACATAAACCCACGTTTTCGGTAACTTAGGAAATATGTGTTGGTTTATGTAACCCATCATAAATATAGTAGGCTATTTTGTATGGCTAAAGCTGCCATTGTATCAATTTTGATATGCAAGTTGTTTTATCACATATGCAAGTCATTGGGGTTTATTTTGTTGAATTTTACAGGTTAGATGAGTTTTAATATCAGTAATAAACTTCAATACATGAACATATAAAAACTTAGGTAAAATTTAAACTGTAATAAAATTTAACAACATAACTTTCATCTCTTTCAACTTAACGCTCTGCTCGTCACTGCGTTAAAGTTGATCATTGAGATGTTTCACCAAATGTCATGTACATAAAAGTAATAAATAACATGTGCAGTAAATTAAATCTCAAATAAACTACAGAAGATAAAGAATCATAACCATTCGTTGGATCTGCCTTATACTCAGATAGTTCTGAGTTTGATCTTGTCACTGAAAGGACAAGTCAAACTGGTTAAACCATATACGTACCTTGAGAGAGACAGAGTTCAGGTAGAAGTAAACAGACCTTCAATCAAATTAGCAGTTTAGTCATATAGTCAATAAATACCATCACAATGGAGTTCGTGGAGCAGCGAAAAGATTACAGAGTCTGCTGTGAATAACCCAGTTTGTGTAGTAAACTAGGTACATAGGGGCAGCTCTCGACTATCCAAAACGTGGAGCTGACATAGTGTGGAGGGATCACGCTGGAAGAGAAAACCACAGTCAAAAGTCGAGCCAACAAACATAGAAGACGCCGATTAAAAAAGGAATCACATGTGGGTAGGGCAGCGCGGCTGCAGAGAAAGAACACTTAGCCTGTGAGGACCCTGCAGGAAGCCGGCAAGGCAAAACCAACAATCAATCCATGAGGAATGGTGCAGGGAACTAACAGTAAAAAAATGGAATCAAATCGTAAGGGTGAAAGAATCGCAGAGATCACTCCGTGAATGAACTAGAGACAAACCCGCAGAGATCAAGCACGTGAGGGAAATCGTAAACAACCTGTGCATACAACCGGAAGAAAAGTGCAATCAACCCGTAGACAGATGTGAGGAAAATCGTAGGCACCCAATAGACTAATCGTGGAATAGACAGTCCGTAAAAATAAACACGTGATGACAAGTGAAAGAGCTTCCAACAAATTCATCGTAACATAAAAAATAACCTCATCTATTTATAAGGTTAAATGGTGTAATAGATTCACGTTGAGGTCCATAATAACCATAAAGTGACCACACCATAAAATTAAAAAAAATGGACCAATAATATAAAATACTCTAAACCATAAAATAAAATAAAATTAAAGTTTGACCAATAACCTATTATAAAATAATCAAAACAGTAAGGTCTTAAACATGACATAAGATTAAATGGTCAAAAAAGTCTTTATTAATAAAATCATAAAGATTATATTAATAAGACTATAAAATAATTAATTAAAGAATTTATAATAAAGTCATTAAGTGAAAGTCCAAGGGTCTAACATAAGGTGAATAGTCCAAAACCATAAGTGGGTTAAAGGGCCCTTTTAACAAAACATAAGGTAACCATAACAATACAAAGTCCAATGGTCTTTAATAAACAAATAGGTAAATATACTCCATAAAGTAGGAGTCATCATAATCAAAGGTGCACAAGTGAGAGTGCTAGGACCAAGAGTTAGCAACCACAAGATCAAGGTGAACCGTAAAGGTGGACAATCATTCAATTAGGACCAACAAGACCAAAAACTTTTCTCTCTCAAGGTACATAGTTTTATATATTTTGTCATCACTGTATAAGGGGGAAGATCCAAACGGATGGTACAATCCTTCTGTCCTTAACACTGCTCCTAAGGGTTAGGTGCTAGGTACATCGTCAAGGGGTGGCCAGTCCCTTGAGAAGCAATCTAGCAATAAACGATGAGGAGAGGGGACATCATTATCTTCCATTATTAATGAATGGATTTCAGCCTTAGGCTGAGTTTCAGTCTCACATTGAATCATGTTGATCAATCCCTAGACCCTGACCGGGGGCCTCCATTCTCTCATAGAATGGTTCTCAGTACTAAGCTGAGTTTCAGTCTCACACTGAAAGTTGATCAACTACCTGCAGGACCTACTTGGACATCGTGTCCCTGGTCCCATACTAGAATATATCTCTGCCTCTACCTGCAGGCTCTACCTGGACATCACATCCCTGGTCCTAGACCAGAATACCCTAGAGGCATATGGGGGCCCTAGCCACATGCCAGGGGCTTTGCCATGGCATCAAACTGCTTGGTTCTAGACCAAGAACCCTAGGAGGCTACTGGGGCCCGAGGGTACCTTCTAGGGTCTTATTCTGTCCTAGTCAACTGACTAGGAAACCATTCTCTGAGAATGGGTCTCGCAGCTACATTAACTTTAATATATTTGAAACTAAGTTGTGAGGAATTGGCAAAAATATTGAAAAATATAGTCATTGTACTTCTACACTAGGCTGTGAAAGTAACACTATAGTAGGAAAGCATTTGATACAATGAAATGTTCACATAACAATGATTTTTTGAACAAATGGTAAGCCTCTATCAATTTTGGAAAATTACAATGAAACGAAATCCATGAGACATAAAATGTCAGATTACCATTCACCAATTTAGGATTAAGGTTTTGCTCTTGATTTATAAGCTTTGAGGCTTTATATCTAAGTTTTGAGGTTCAATTTAGGGTTAGGGTTTTATAGTTTGCCTTTGGGGTTATTTATTTGTTTATTTTCATGTCAAAAAATCACTATTTCTAGTCAAAAACTTGCTCTATAGCATTAGAAACGTTTCAGAAAACAAGGAAATGGCTGGAAATGGCTTGGAAACGTTTCTGATTTTTGGATAGTGTCATTTCCAAGCCGTATCCCCTCCGCTTTAGTTTCCGAAATGAGGAACGGCGTTTCCCCTCCCCTTCCTAGACGTTTCCGGTAACTTAGCTTGAAATAGTTGGAGAGTGAGGATATGACTTGGACTTGGGAAATATTTTGGAAAAACTTAGCATAAAACTCTGTAAAACTTGTGAAATTTTACACCCTTAAACAAATCTGGTTAATAGCTTCAGTTTAATTATTCTCTTTCATATTTTTACTCAGCAGACACATTGCACATATGAAAAATTAAACAATGTACCACATTGTCTAAGCTAACCAATACACAGAGAAAACCGAGCATAAGAAGTACCCTGGAAACCCCAATGGGGAAAACCAACAACATATTTGTTAAACAACATTTACAACACGAAGCTTCTAGAAATGCAGATTGGATCTCAGTCAACCCCTGACTCTCCCTTGCTGCAACTATACCCAAACCCTTAGCAATATCAACAAACTTCGGCTTGAGTGAATCCCTCACTCCCAAGCTCTAAGAGATTCTCTCTCTCAGATATGATCACTCAATACTCTCCACAGCCTCTTTTATAACATTCACTTCATGCAAAAACCATGGTCATTACCATGGGACACCCCATACCATGGAACACCAAAACATAAAGTATTACAAAAAACACTTTTACAAATTCTGTCTAGAGAGTTATTCTTTCGAATGACTTCTACATACTAGACACCCTATGTAGAAGTGCCTTCCCAAGCTACAAGATCTAACTCTCCCTTTTAGCAAGGAAGGTACCTCTGGAGAAGCATCCATTGGGATCAAACACAACCTCGATGTTGCTGCAGCTGCTCCTTTTGAATCGGAAGAACTTGCTTTTCCTTTTGTCCAAAACTTTTGGGTTGTTCTGGGCTTTGCTCTGGGCTGCCCAAAATTTCCTACGCTTCCCTCAGCTACCCAATCTGCTTCTAAGGCTACTTGGCATTTCTTGGGTGATTTTTTACCCATGTCTGGCACTATATAGCTGTCTGAGTGTAATGTCCTCTTTTAATTAAATCACCCAGAGACACCCGTTAACCTATTATATTCCCATAGGTTTGAGCGGGTATTAAAGTAAAGGGAATCACTGAGGACTAATATCTCTAGGAGTAGAAAAGAACATCACTTCAGTGTTATTAGATCATCAGTCGGTTATAGAAGGCCATTGGAGCTGATATCAACAAGCATGCGAGCCTTATTTCACCTTGCATGTGTTAATGAGCAATTAGGTTTGCATGCATGCAAACCCTAAAAGCTCTATAAGAAGATAAGTCGAATAAAAAAGGTATCCAAGTTTATTATTACTTTTGAGATTGGTTTCGAGAGCTTGAATGTAGCAGCAGCAGTGAGTTGGGTTGAGGGCATGGGTCCCTAGCCAATAAGTGTTTTCGACAACGAAATTTATTTTCCCTTATATCTTTGGGAGATAGATCATCCAGGTCTATCTTTGCAATTCACAATTATTCTGTATCATCGGAGCAACAACATATACAGTCATAAGAATCCATATCTCCGAACTCCAGCAACATGAAGAGGACACATTCATTGGGCAACAATTCACTACATCACTGAAAGTGTTCATTCTCTTGCTTGACTCTCCCATTATCATCAGAGGGACCATATTTTCATACTAGGTAATTATCAGATTGTCTCTTGCATATTTGAAGAAGTTACAAGCAACACGTGTGGGAGTGAGGGTGTCCTCACTATTCAAGAAAACCAATTTGCTAGTGTACAAGAAGGCTTCCAGAGTTCTGCATGTGTCTTCCAAAGTCATCAGGAGAGCCATACTACCCTACCTAGAAAGTGTTAGCACCATCCTCCAAGTATTGAAGCGGCTACTAAAGAATTAATCATTCAGAGATGACGTTTTTCCTTGCATGTGCGTCAACCACTGAAGGAGCAACACGTTTCACCTTGTCTCTTATTGCATGGCATGCATGCTTGTTCTAGATTGCTCTAATACTCAAGCTATTAATGGTTGAACGAGGACACACAACGAGATTTGAGAAGGAAGAACTTATTTTCAATTGTAAAGAACCTTGGGTACTCGACCACAGATGTATGGGTAAAGGGAAGGTACACCTCATCAAAGTACTATCAAATAACAGTGAGGAAGATGAATTGGAGCAGAAATAGGATGGATAACTACATAGTACATAATTGGAACAATTGCCATAGACAACAACTATTGCTACATTCACAAGAGTATTGCAGATTTGTTAAACAACATTTACAACACCAGGCTTCCAGATCTACACACCGGACCTCAGTCAACTCTGTTATCACCAACCTTGTAGTTGCCTATGTGAGATGGATCCAGGATGGATGGTAGAGGGACAAACAACTAAGGAGGTGGAACCAAGATTGCCTCGACTCCCAAATGGATGGTTGTCACGCCAATCGGAGAAGTCTTCACTTTATGTTATCTTATCCCAAGACAACAATGGGGGAGACCCAGATCTACTCCCCACAGGAGAGATCAAACCTAGACACCAGATCAGATCAAATGGACTTGAGGTACGGAAGGTGTAAGGTCATGGAAACCCTAGATCTATGGATGACGTCACTAGGTGAACCAAGGCTTTGGATCAGGGTTTAGGAGATATGAGATTTGATCCAAGTTGGGACACAAATGACCTATGAGGTGAATACTAGATCTGGGGTTAAGGTACTAGCAAGAGGTGAAGATATCCACTGCCTTGGGAAACATGACCAATGCAGGGAGGTCAAGAACAGGATTGGGGCTATCTAGTACCGAAGGATAGATTCAAAAGAAAGTATGACAATGTCAAAGCACCCGAGCTAGCAGGAAAATGTCAAAACGCAAGGGAAAAAGGCAAAAGGAGGGGTAGCGCTAGGGTTGAAGATTAGTGCCTTGGGATCTAGACCAAATGGAGTCACTTTCCGCCCAACGTTGCAGAAGAGCCACAAAGGTTACACTCGATCTACAAACCCA
Source organism: Pseudotsuga menziesii (assembly GCA_001517045.1). Lineage (NCBI taxonomy): Eukaryota > Viridiplantae > Streptophyta > Pinopsida > Pinales > Pinaceae > Pseudotsuga > Pseudotsuga menziesii. The sequence goes on along the minus strand of LPNX010136475.1, from coordinate 455,737 downwards.
AAAAGTGGTTTTACCGGAAAAGATCAGATTTTGAGAAAAGAGGGCAACCTGGAAGGTAGCGCTAGGATTTGAAGATCAATGTTTTTGAGATCTAGGGCAACAGAGTCACTTCTAGCTCAGCATTGAGGAAGACCGACTTAGGGCATGACTTGATATACGAAACCCAGAAATGGTTTATCAAGAACTCAAGCGGATTGAGCCATAATATTTTTTTGTCTTTTTATATTTAGGGTTTTGAGAATAAAAATGGAAGTACCAATGACAATGGATTGAGATCTTGGAAGAAAAGCACTAACCTGTAGATCTTACCTGGAAAACCTTGTAGATAACTTGATGATGATGATCCCTACTTACTCGATCAATTTGAGAAGATTTGAGTGAGTTCTATGCCCAACGTTTTGCCCCAAGAAGCCACTGCACCCTCTATCTTGCACAACAAACATCAACCATATCAGATTTGCTACATCATGAGAAAAAAACAAATGCTACAAAAAAATAGCAATATGAAATCATAGATCGCATTGATGCTAATGAAAACCCCCTAATACAAAACGCATCCAAGCCAAGCGAGTTGAGGAAGCCCTGCAAAAACGCCCAAGTTGAAGTCGCCCTCCTGTAGACAAGACAATGTTCCCCGAAAAAATATATAGATCTCACAACAAATACCCAAATGCTAGGAAGCAAAAGATTTTTCAATCACCATCTAAGAACACTAGATGCAAAGGAGATCCAAAAAATATCCACAAGAAAGTTTTTCTATTATCCAGATCCAAGAGCCAAAGACCCCTTACAAATGAGAAGCTCTCTCCTTTAGGTAGGAATGAGAGAACCAAAATCTTAACCACTTTTAAAATGGGTGGCTATGATTAAAAGATACAAATGTTCTAATCAACGGTTGAGATGAGCTCAACATACAATACATGGATCAATACCATAATATAATATAAAAGTGGACTAAATTACCCCAGGAGAGGAGATCCCACTCAACAAAAAATAAATGAAGCACATGGTGGGTCTAGGGAGTGTTAACCAACTCCCTTTTGGTGTCCCCATGGTACAATAAAAATAATATAATTTTTTAACTATGAAATTGTGTCTCCTTGAGGAAATCCTGAGCCTCCAAAAGCTCCAGAAACTAATATAATATGCCCGAAAAATAGATGTGGGCCCATCCAAGTGCTGCAACTGCTGGAGAAGAAGTGGAAGACATCACCCTCGTCATCAGAACTCATCCCATGCCATTTCCTTGCCTCAGTAGCCCAAATCGAATTCTTCAGTAGCCATTTTAATTATTTTATATCTGCCTCAGGAAACGTGATATGCCAAAAAATTCCTCCTAGGGTGCCTGCGTTATCCCATTGAGCCCACCAGGCTCTTTGGGAGGGGGGTAATATGGTGCAAACAAGTGGCTGGACCCCCCATGCCTCATACAACGCCCTAGGAGATCCAAGAAAAATATCTCCCTGCTCAGACATGCCATCCAATATAGTAAAATTGCACCAGAAAGGTAAACTGAGCCTAATCATCTCTGCAAATGCCTGGAACTAAAAACAAGCTATCTCACTGGATTCGGAGAGTCCAAATCCATCTAAGGTGTATACTCATACCCCCTCTAGGTCTCTGCATGATCATCTACAATATCTAGATTGACAAAATAATAATCTGTAAATGACCATATAACCAACAATATAACTCAGGCTAGCATCCATCCGCTGAAAGTGTTCATAGGTCAAGGCATGCTCTACAAATCATTCAAAATAACACTTATAACAAGTAGTAATCATTTCACTGGCGATCTATCAACCAAATATAAAGGATTTCATTTATTAAGTTTAACTATAACCCAGACTAGACTTTCAAGACCATACTCACTTCATAGTTGTAATCAATTTGCTAGTGAAGGGTGAGGGCTAAAATTCACAAGGCTAGGCCAAAGGGTGACTATCAACTTGACATTGTGACACTTTGGATATGGAAAGGGGAGACTCACTCTAGCATATGACATACAAGCAACAACAAAGGGGATGGCAGTGTCTCACAAATGGGTGAGTTACTTTAGAGGTGCTTATTCACCTTGACAAATGCTCAGAATCCAACTCAATACAAGTAAGGCCAACAATCCTTAGATGTAACTTTAGGAACCATTGCTTTTTTGGGCCTTTGATTTTCCATAGACTTGATCCTTGTTTTTATTGCACGGATTTTTATTATTTAGGCTTGATGCATTCATGTATGTTGAAAAACACTGCTTTTCATGAATGTTTTAAGATATTCTTTTCATTGTACTTCAAAACCAATTTCATTAGGCTAGCCTTGCATTCACGTATGTTTAAAAACACTACTTTTCATGAATGGGCTTTTTCATAAGATATTCATTTCATTTCCAAATACATTGTATTGATGGCAGCGCTACTTGTTTCAGGTTAGCCAACACAACCTAGGCAACTCAAAGTCGAGACACAAATAACAGGGAGGCTTGTCCAACAAAGGCTCTAGTGGGGAAAGGTCCTCCATGCCATAAGTCAAGTATTAGGTCGGGTTGAGAACATAACTGGAAGGTAATGGATGGGTGGAGACAATGAATAATGAAACCAACACTAGCAAGCCAAAGTATGGTGAGAATGACTACCTCTATTCTGCCTAAGGAGGGTAAAACCAATGAGTATAGATCAAGAACTTCCAGGATTGGGTAGGGACATCAATACATAATAACAATACATCCAAGTCCACTTATTTATATGATCGCCAGATCATGACACTAAATGCTAATACATGTCACAAGAATGAATATAAGAGCGATGGTAACCTTAACACAAGATAATATAAGCTGAGTCATACACATGTAAATAATCCATTTGAACAAACATCAGTCCAAAAAGAAAACACCGATACAACTCTGGGCACCAATAACTGCTCTATAAATAGCTAAAATGACTACATCAGTCTCCAAATCTGAGTGTCCTGAGATTCGGTCATGGCATGGGAGAGTACTATAGTCCATTGATGAAATCATGATCCATCATAGATGCTCATCTTAGCATCTCATATGTAGGGGAACTGGCTAAATAGTGTACTGAAATCTGAAAAATAGAATATGGTAGCTTGGCTACTATATATGTGATAACATCTGGCTCCAGTTGGGACAAGTGCTCTGCTGAATAGAGCGCTTGAGAACCTCAGAATCTATGGTCCTCGCACTCTGCTACTAGCATCCTTGACCAATCCTTCCAGCTCGGCAACTGCTGCCAAAATGTCACCAACTACCTGCAAAATGTCCAGAGCTATACCAAACTCATAGACCGGTCGTCAGCACACTGTGTGGATAAAATAAAATACTCAAGCTGAAATGCATGAAACTGAAAAGCAAAAAGTAAATCTAATCTATAACTTTTAAGAAAATTTTGATTTTTATTGTGCAGGAAAATAACAGAACTCATGACTATACTAAGAGCTTCAAAAAGCGAGCTTCAGGAAAAGACAAAAGGTGCAAGACTCTAAGCTACACTATTGCCCAGAAGAGGCTTATTTCAGGTCCTACCTACCCTACTCTAACTAATTTAGACAAGTGTGAGGTAAAATCATAAATCCAATGCAACCATTTGCTGAACAAATCCATTGAGCCTTCTTTACAGTTAATGACCCAACAAGCCAGAGATGGTTTAAAACTTTAAAAGTAATGTTTATGACAATTGAAACCATTCTAACTTGTTGTTTGAAATTCAAAGAAAGATCTGGAATGAAATCATGCCAAGGCTGAAATTGACTTTTGAGAACTTCATCCATCAAAATACCGATATGATCATAAAAATGCAAGCTTGTTCTTGATGGAATAAGACAACATGACTCATGATTCAACCACTTCAAACAATTCTTTGTTTTCTCCTCTACCCTACTAGAACATTCAATTATATTTACTTCAGGAAAAATGGAAGGATCAAATGGGGACAAGTTGTAATGTAATGAAACTGAGAACGAGATTAAGCCCATTGGTCGCTTAAAAATGGGGAAAAGATGAAATTGATCTTTATACACCTTCTCCAACCACTCATAAAAAAGATTTATAAATTGAAAAATATTATTCATGACAGATGCTCGAGAAAGGAAATGAAGCGCATTTTCTCCCATTATGTGACCATCCTCAAACTCTTGACTAAAATTTTCAAAAATGACAGCTTGATTAGAACACAAACCCATACAAGAAGATTGAAAAAGTTGGGACGAGAGGGTGGATTGAAAAGTCTCTCCCAGATTTGGAACAATTGATCTCGGAATTTGATGAGAGGAAAGAGCTTTTAAATTAATTCCAGGAGTGATTTCAAGATTCGAAACAAGGTCAGTATCCACACATTGAACCAACATATTCTGATTAAGGATTGGATGAAGAATTCTATCGATACTATCAGGACAAGGATCCTCTTTGCAATGTTCTTGATCAAGTTCACTTACGATCATATCATCATGTGATTGTTCTTCTTTAAGCTCTAGATAAGGAAAAACATCAATAAGTTTGGTTTTAGTTTCCCTATCACTCTTACAGGCGTGCTCTTCAATCACAATATGACCACAAGATTGCTCTTTAATGGAAGTTTGATTGATTTCATCAAAGTCTAAATCCAGATTCAGATGGCTTGAATACTGACTCAAATTATCGTCAATTAGGCAATGACTATGGAGTTGCTTTTCTAAAGTCTCTTTAATGGACTTGCAAATGGAAGGCTCAACTATAGATGCTTCTTGATGGTGATTGTTAGGTTCCCTTCCACGGATTAAATCCAAAATTTGCTTTGTGACTGCTTCAGGTAATAATAACAGAGTATCTCGTATGATTTGATTGATATCCCTCTTAGTTTCAGCATGAGATTTTGAAACATTATTCTCAAAGTACTTTGTAACATTCTTATGGATTGCAGGCATGCTCATAATTTGGAACATTTGAGGAGAGGAATGATCCAATTGAGAAAGCAAATTGTCAATATACTGATTATCAACTGCACAATCATTGCTAGATTGACACTCTAAAGAATTTTCAGTGTTCCTACCCCACTTATCTATCAACAAATCTGTGAACATGTCAAACCCAGTGATGGATCCTGGTGCTAAATGATCAAACCATAGTTGAACATCCTGTCGCAAGGATGCTCCCAAGGCTTGCATATAAACATATTCATTGTCTGCACCTCTAATTTCCATGTAATCCCAGAGAGTATCCAAATGACTTTCAATAGATATATCATTATTTCCACTAAACTGGGGCAGCCTCCTAATGTAATCGTTTGGCATAGGATGAGGTGCCCCAGGTATTTCAGAAAATTCAAAAGGAGATCGTTTGTCTTGTTTTTTAACAGCTCTGGTTACTTGGCTGTAAGGCTTTGACTGGGGCTGACATCTAGGTTCATGTAGACTTACAAATTTATCAGGGGTAGTCACGACAAAACTTGTATTACATTGATTAGGAGGATTATAAGTATTGTATAAATCTTGACATTTAGGCTCATACCTATCATTATATTCATATGCATCCTCATACTGAAATTGCGAATTACGTTTGTTCTTTTTAAGCTTATTTACACGTTCGGACAATTCATTTACAGCTTGTGAAAAGTCAAGGAGAACGTCTGGGTTCATTTCTATTGATAACTTTAAGATTCCCCAGTGAAGTCGTTATATGGGTTCGCCAGTGGAGTCGCGTTGTGGAGTCACCAGGTGAGATAATACATGAACTCACCGAAAGATATGTTGTTGGGGATGTATGATGCGAGAGAGAGACAAGTGAGTATAGAATTAGGCAAAGGGAGATCATTCACTTAATTTAATTCGGATGCGCTATGATTCGGAAGATAAGAGTGAAGGTACTACTCGCAGACACTAGAGGTAAGCCTCTACCTCCCCGACATTGACACCAAAATGTTATCACCAACCTTGTAGTTGCCTATGTGAGATGGATCCAAGATGGACGGTAGAGGGAAAAGCAACTAAGGAGGTGGAACCAAGATTGCCTCGACTCCCAAATGGATGGTTGTCACGCCAATCGAGGAAGTCTTCACTTTATGTTATCTTAGCCCAAGACAACAATGGGGGAGACCTAGATCTACTCTCGACAGGAGAGATCAGACCTAGACACCAGATCAGATCAAATGGACTTGAGGTACGTATGGTGTAAGGTGATGGAAACCCTAGATCTATGGATGACGTCACTAGGTGAACCAAGGCTTTGGATCAGGGTTTAGGAGATATGAGATTTGATCCAAGTTGGGACACATATGACCTATGAGGTAAATACTAGATCTGGGGTTAAGGTACCAGCAAGAGGTGAAGATATCCCTTGCCTTGGGAAATGTGACCAATGCAGGGAGGTCAAGAATAGGATTGGGGCTATCTAGTACTGAAGGATAGACTCGAAAGAAGGTATGACAATGTCAAAGCACCCAAGCCAACAGGAAAAGGTCAAAACACAAGGGAAAAAGGCAAAAGGAGGGGTAGCGCTAGGGTTGAAGATCATTGCCTTGGAATCCGGGCCAAATGGAGTCACTTTCCGCCCAGCGTTGAAGAAGACCCACCTAAGGTTAGACCCGATCTACAAACCCAAAAAGTGGTTTTGCTGAAAAAGATCAGATTTTGAGAAAAGAGGGCAACCTGGAAGGTAGCGCTAGGGTTTGAAGATCAGTGTTTTTAAGATCTAGGGCAACAGAGTCGCTTCTAGCTCAACGTTGAGGAAGACCCACTTAGGGCATGACCTGATCTACGAAATCCAGAAATGGTTTGCCGAGAACTCAAGCGGATTGAGCCATAATATTTTTTTGGTTTTTTATATTTAGGGTTTTGAGAATAAAAATGGAAGTACCAATGCCAATGGATTGAGATCTTGGAAGAAAAGCACTAACTTGTAGATCTTACCTGGAAAACCTTATAGATGCCTTGATGATGATGATCCCTACTTTCCTGATCAATTTGAGAAGATTTGAGTGAGTTCTATGCCCAACGTTTGCCCCAAGAAGCCACTGCGCACTCTCTCCTGCACAACAAGTGTCAACCATATCAGATTTGCTGCATCATGAGAAAATAACAAATGCTACAGAAAAATAGCAAGATGAAATCATAGATCTCATTGATGCTAATGAAAACCCCCTGATACAAAACGCATCCAAGCCAAGCTAGTTGAGGAAGCCCTACAAAAACGCCCAAGTTGAAGTCGCCCTTCTGTAGACAAAACAATGTTCCCCGAAAAAATATATAGATCTCACAACAAATACCCAAATGCTAGGAAGCAAAAGATTTTCCAATCACCATCTAAGAACACCAGATGCAAAGGAGATCCAAAAAATATCCACAAGAAAGTTTTTCTATTATCCAGATCCAAGAGCCAAAGACCCCTTACAAATGAGAAGCTCTCTCCTTTAAATAGGGAGAACCAAAATCTTAACCACTTTTCAAATTGGTGGCTAAGATTAAGAGATACAAATGTTTTAATCAACGGTTGAGATGAGTTCAACATACAATACATGGATCAATACCATAATATAATATAAAAGTGGTCTAAATCACCCTAGGAGAGGGGATCCCACTCAACAAAAAATAAATGAAGCATATGGTGGGTCCAGGGAGTGTTAACCAACTCCCTTTGGGTGTCCCCATGGAACGATAAAAATAATATAATTTTTAATTGTGAAATTGTGTCTCCTTGATGAAATCGTGAGCCTCCAAAAGCTCTAGAAAATAATATAACATGCCCAAAAAATAGATGTGGGACCATCCAAGTGCTGCAACTGCTGGAGAAGAAGTGGAAGACATCACCCTCGTCATCAAAACTCATCCCATGCCATTTCCTTGCCTCAGTAGTTGAAATCGAATTCTTCAGTAGCCATTTTAATTATTTTGTATCTGCCTCGGGAAACGTGATATGCCAAAAACGGCATCCTAGGGTGCCTGCGTTATCCAACTCAGCCCACCAGGTTGTCTAGGAGGGGGGTAATATGGTACAAACAAGTGCTGGACTCCCCATGCCTCATACAACGCCCTAGGAGATCCAAGAAAAATATCTCCCTGCTCAGACATGCCATCCAGTATAGTAAAACTGCACTAGAAGGGTAAGCTGAGCATAATCATCTCTGCAAATGCCTGGAACTGAAAACAAGCTGTCTCACTAGACTCAGAGAGTCCAAATCCATCTAAAGTGTATACTCATACCCCCTCTAGGTCTCTGCATGATCATCTACAATATCCAGATGGACAAAATAATAATCTGTAAATGACCATATAACTAGCAATATAACTTAGGCTAGCATCCATCTGTTGCAAGTGTCCATAGGTCAATACATGCTCTACAAATCATTCAAAATAAAACTTATAACAAGCAGTGATCATTTCACTGGCGATCTATCGACCAAATATAAAGGATTTCATATATTAACTATAACCCAGACCAGGCTTTCAAGACCATACTCAATTCATAGTTGTAATCAATTTGCTAGTGAAGGGTGAGGGCTAAAATTTACAAGGCTAGGTGAAAGGGTGACTACCAACTTGACATTGTGACACTTCCAATATGGAAAGAGAATACTCACTCTAACATATGACAGACAAGCAACAACAAAGGGGATGACAATGTCTCACAAATGGGTGAGTTACTTTAGAGGTGCTTATTCACCTTGACAAATGCTCACAATCCAACTCAATACAAGTAAGGCTAGCAATGCTTAGATATAATTTTAGTAACCATTGCTTTTTTGGACCTTTGATTTTCCATAGCCTTGATCCATGTTTTTATTGCACAAATTTTTATTATTTAGGCTTGATGCATTCATGTATGTTGAAAAACACTACTTTTCATGAATGCATTTAGATATTCTTTTCATTGTACTTCGAGACAATTTCATTAGGCTAGCCTTGCATTCACGTATGTTAAAAAACACTACTTTTCATGAATGGGCTTTTTCATAAGATATTCATTTCATTTCTAAATACATTGTATTGATGGCAGCGCTACTTGTTTTAGGTTAGCCAACACAACCTAGGCAACTCAGAGCTGAGACACAAATAATAGGGAGGCTTGTCCAGCAAAGGCTCTAGTGGGGAAAGGTCCTCCATGCCATAAGTCAAGTAGTAGGTCGGGTTGAGAACATAATTGGAAGGTAATTGATGGGTGGAGACAATGAATAGTGAAACCAACACTAGCAAGCCAAAGTATGGTGAGAATGACTACCTCTATTTTGTCTAAGGAGGGTAAAACCAATTAGTATAGGTCAAGAACTTCCAGGTCTGGGTAGGGACATCAATACATAATAACAATACATCCAAGTCCACATATTTATATGATCGCCAGATCATGACACTAAATGCTAATACATGTCACAAGAATGAATATAAGAGCGATGATAACCATAACACAAGATAATATAAGCTGAGTCATACACATGTAAATAATCCATCTGAACAAACATCAGTCCAATAAGAAAACACTGATATAACTCTGGGCACCAATAACTGCTCTATAAATAGCTAAAATGACTACATCAGTCACCAAATCTGAGTGTCCTGAGACTCAGTCATGGCATGGGAGAGTACTAGTCCATCGATGAAATCATGATCCATCATAGATGCTCATCTCAGCATCTCATATGTAGGGGAACTGGATGAACAGTGTACTGAAATCTGAAAAATAGAATATGGTAGCCTGGCTACTATATATGTGATAACAAACTCCTTACTCTCCCTTGCTGCAACTATGCCCGAACCTTCATCAATATCAATAAACCCCATCTTGAGTGAATCCTTCACTCCCAAGCCTCTAAGAGACTCCTCTCAGATGTGATCACTCACTTATCACTCACTATCAATGATGTTACTCACACTGACAATGACCACAGAAGAGATGACTCACTCCTGCCTGTGTGTCTATACAACTCTCCATAGACTCTTTTATGACATTAACTTCATGCAAAAACGACGGTCAATACCATGGGACACCAAAACATAAAATATTACAAAAGAAACTTTTACAAAGTCTGTCTAGAGAGTTCTTCTTCCAAACGTCTTCTACATGCTTGACACCCCATGTAGAAGTACCCATCTGAGCTACAAGATCTAACAACTCTACAAATAAAAGACTTGAAAAATTTCACAAGAGAAATTATCTTCATAGACATTAGTAATATAAAAACATGTTAAATTAAATAGGCAAATGTGAAGTTTTACCTATACTTGAAATATTTAATGTTAGAGATTTAATGGTTATACAAGAACTTTAAACATTTAACATTATTTCATCATAACCATAACATTAGGATCATTGAAAGACATACAAGAACAACAAGACAAAAGAACACATAGATTTATCTTGGGAAACCCTCTTGGGGGATAAAACCCAACAAAACTTCCTCAATATAGAATTCAACCAAGTACAGTGAACAACCCCAAGAATAAGACTAGCAACTTCCTCTCTCCAGCGAACCTCTTCAGTCTCTCTCTTGTGCACTTTGTTGATTGAGTGATGTGTCTAAATGAGCGGAGCACCTCCCTTATTTATATTCATCAAGTGAGTTACCTTTTCACTTAACTAGGTTGCCCTGTTGCTCTAAACAAGGTCGACTTACCTAGGGAGACTCAAAATAACATTTATATAATATTCTTGTGGGTACTATTGACCCGACTTACAACGAAGGTTTTATCTCAAGACTTTTACATGACCAATTACATCAAAGACATCTCTCGAAGGAGGAATAATAATAATACAAAAAAAATACAATAGAATATCTTCCAAAGTTACAATTCTTTAACACTCCCTCTTAACAAGGAAGGTATTCTACAACATCAACAATAACAACTGTACACTTGACTGGTGAATCTATATGCCATAGGAAGTTTTGGAACAACAACAACATCATATATTTGGACCAACATCATCAACATCAACATGGAACATCATCATCATCAACAACAAGAGCATCATCATCAGCAAGAGCATCGTTATCAACATATAACTGTTGGAAAATCATCATCATCAACATCAACATGTGAATGCTGTAACATCATCATCATCCTCTGGAGCATCATCATCAACATCAACATGTGACTGTGGAACATCATCATCAACATCAACATGTGACTGTTGGAACATCGTCATCATCATACATATTTGCATCATCATCATTAATGATGCCATTCTTCTCTGAGTTTGCATAGGTGATGATTGCTCAACCAATCTCTCTTGCTTCGTTGCAGAGTGAGTGATAAGTGAGCTCTTAGGGACTATCCATCCTCGTAGGATGGGAGCTTACACCTTCACACAATAGCTGAAAGAGATACTGTCCTTCTTGCATTTCGGGAATTCTCTCCATCTCGAGATGTCTTAGAGAATCTTACCACCTCGTCGCAAGGTGTCCCGTCTTGCTCACAAGTAAGAACTAAACTCATCATCCCATCGCAGGATGAGAGGATCTCTCTCCACCTTGACACTGCTCTTCTTACATCTTGGGGGCTCTCTCTATCCCGTCACAGGATGTCCTAGAGAGCTTACCATCTCGTAGCAGGATGTCCCAGTTCGTAAGTAAAGGCTAATCTCATCATCCTGTCACAGGAGCATATCACTGCTCCCCATCGCAGTGTGTAATGTCCTCTTCTAAATAAGCATCTAAGACACATGTTAACCTATTTAATTCCTAAAGGTTCGAGTGGGTATCAAGGAAAAGGGAATTGACTGAGGAAATTTAATACAGGGAACAAAAAGGAAAATTTCTTCAGTATTATTAGGTCATCAGTATATTAAAGAAGGCCATCAGAGCATATATAAAAAAGCATGCAGGCCTTATTTCATCTTGCATGCATCAATGAGCAATTAGGTTTGCATGCATGCAAAAGTAAAGTCATGCAAACCTTAAAAGCTATACAAGAAGATAAGTCGAACCAAAAAGGCATTTATTATCATTATTTACTTTTGGAGATTTGTTTCGAGAGTAGCAACAACAGTAGTCGCAGCAACAAGTTGGGGTTGGAGGCGTGAGCCCTCAACTAACAGGTGTTTTCGACAATGTAACCTATCTTCTCTAATCACTTATCGGATAAATCATTCAGATCTATCATCAACACATCAATTTATCCATACCTCGTCAAAGATCTAGCACCAGAGCAAAGATTATCAAAGAGGTCACATTTTACTGCAAGGAACGAGCTAGAAACACTGGGAATAATTCGCCTTGCTTCTGAAAGACCTCATTCCTTCTGCATGTCTCTTCCATTCTCTCCGGAAGGACTGTATTATTATACCTGGGAATTATCGGATCATCTCTTGCATCATTGAAGAAGTTACAAGCAAACGTGTGTGGGAGTGAGGGTGTCCTCACTATTCAAGAGAACCACTTCGCTAGTGACCAAAAGGGCTGCCAAAGTTTTGCATGCATCCACCAACGTCATCAGGAGAGACATACTACCATATTTGGAAAGTCTCAACTCCATCCGTCAAGTATTGAAGCAGTTACGAGCATATCATCATCCAAGAGGGGACGTTTTCCTTGTTAATTTTTGCAGGTTAGATGAGTTTTAGTATCAGTAATAAAATTCAATGCATGAACATATAAAGAACTGAGATAAAATTCAAACTGTAATAAAACGTAACAACATAAGTTTCATTTCTTTCAACTTTAACGCTCTGCTGGTCATTGCGTTAACTTAACGCTCTGCTGGTCACTACGTTAAAGTTGATCATTGAAATGTTTCATCAACTGTCATGTACAGAAAATAATAAATAACATATGCAGTAAACTAAATCTTAAGTAAACTACAGAAGATAAAGAATCTTAACCATTGTTGGATCCGCCTTATACTCAGTTAGATCTGAGTTTGATCTTGTCATTGAAAGGACAAGTCAAACTGGTTGAACCATATACGTACCTTGAGAGAGAGAGGGAGTAAACAGACCTTAGTTTCTTCAATTAATTTAGCAGTGCAGTCAAGGAGAATCACACAGATGCACTCAGAGTGAAAGATGTGTAGTCAAGCATTCTACCAACAGATTCATGGTGAACAAATTCCCGAAACCAGTGAGGGTGAATCAAACAGAAAGACTCAGCCTGTGCAGAGAATAGATCGCAACAAAACCCATGCAGAATAACACAGAGGTAAAACTCATGACCAATCAAAACGCTGAGACAATAATCATGACGTGAAGACCAAGCAAGAGCAAGATCTTGTGGAGTGAAATCAGAGATCTTAATGAAGTGGACAACGGTAGAAGAACACAGGTGGCTGATGAAAGGCAAGGGAACCCGCGGCAGCTGTGAAGGAGATCGGTGGAGGCCAGACCGAGACAGAGATTGGTGAAACCCAGACTGAGAAGGAGATCCCGTAAGCCAAACCACAAATCAGAATCCAAGCCCGTGAAAAATAAAAAATCAGAATCCAAGCCCGTGGAGAAAGTAGCCTTAAAATCGTAGAGCTTGTGGAGCAGCTGTCAAGATCCCAAAATCGCAGAGCTTGTGGAGCAGCTGTCAAGATCCTAAAATCGCAGAGCTTGTGGGGCATCTGTAAAAGTAAAAATCATAAAAATGTAGAGCTTGACGGATAGCCGTAAAATCAAATCGCAGAGCTTGAGGGATAGCCGAAAATCAAATCGCAGAGCTTGTAAAATCAAATCGTAGATGATAAATTGAAGAGCTAAGGTGTATGTCCAATGTAAATGTACGGGGGCTCATTTTATAATGTTTACATGGTCCAAAGATATACAAGAGATGGTTCACATATAACCGTATGATAACTTAGGGTAACATAAAGTGGCCCCAATAATGTTTACATGGTCCAAAGATATACAAGAGATGGTTCACATATAACCGTATGATAACTTAGGGTAACATAAAGTGGCCCCAATAAAATAGAAAGTCAAAGTGTCTCAAACACATTAGATAAAACAACAAAAGGTAAAAGGGTTTTTTTTTTAAATTTTTATTTATATTATTAATAAATCATAAATGATTTTATTAATAATTTATAATAAAGTCATAAAATGAAAAATCTAAAGGTCCAACATAAAGTGACTAGTCCAAAAATCATAAGTGGGTTAACCATAAGTGAGTTAAATGGTCTTTTTAACAAAACATAAGGTAACCATATCATAACAATACTAGGTCCAATGGTCTTTAATAACCAATTAGGTAAATACACTCCATAAAGTCTGAGTCATCATAATCAAAGGTGCACACAGGTGAAAGTGCTAGGACCAAGTAAGAATAGGACCATGAGTCAACAACCACAAGATCAAAGTGAACCAAGCAATCAAATAGGACCAACAAGACCAAAAACTTTTCTCTCTCTCAAGGTACATAGTTTTATATATTTTGTCATCACTGTATAAGGGGGAAGATCCAAACGGATGGTACAATCCTTTTGTCCTTGACACTGCTCCTAAAGGTTAGGTACTAGGGACATCGTCAAGGGGTGGCCAGTCCCTTGAGAATCAACCTAGCAATAAACGATTAGGAGCGGGGACATCATTATATTCCATTCTTAATGAATGGCTTTCAACCTTAGGATGAGTTTCAGTCTCACACTGAATCAAGTTGATCAATCCTTGGACCCTAACCGGGTCCTCCATTCTCTCACAGAATGGTTCTCAGTACTAAGCTAAGTTTCAGTCTCACACTAAAAATTGATCAACTACCTGCAGTACCTACTTGGACATCGTGTCCTTGGTCCTATACCAGAATATATCTCTGCCTCCACCTGCAGGCTCTACTTGGACATCACATCCTTGGTCCCAGACCAAAATACCCTAGAGGCATATAGGGGCCCTAGCCACATGCTAGGGGCTTTGCCATGGCATCAACCTGCTTGGTCCTAGACCAAGAACCCCAGGAGACTACTAGGGGCCCTAGGGTACCTTCTAGGGTCTTACTCTGTCCTAGTCAACTGACTAGGAAACCATTCTCTGAGAATGGGTCTCGCAGCTGCACTAACTTTAACATTCCTTGCATGGGCGAATCACTCGAACCCAACAACACATTTGTGAAGCTATAGTTGCTGCATGGCATGCATGCCTATTGTATACTGAAGAACCATCACAGCTATAAATATTGGTATGTTACTATAATCTTACTAAAGCCTATTTCCTATTTTATCTCCATATTTGTCATATTTAGGGTTTTTGGGAACGTAATCTATTTTGCATGCAAACCAAATTATTTTATCATGCACACCTGAAACATATAAACCTGCAAACAATCATCATTATCTGTCAATATAAAGGTAGAATATCAGTTGGGATATTACATAGTGTACCGAAAGTGTTAGTCCCAACTTGGAAACACTTATCAGAGAAGAACCAAGTCAACATGGTTATGTCTATGGGCCACTCACCCCTGGCTAAGTCATCATGGCACTCTCGACGAATGTTTGCTTGATGTGCATCATCCCTCTTCAGCTCTTGGAACACACTGCTCCCTCTGTTATGATGTCGAGTCCATCTGACAATTCTATGCAATTGGAACATCTTCTTTTCTCGTCTCCAGTGAGAAACAATACAATCATGTGGAATGTAGAATAATTGGACTACTTGTCTTCAACCTTGTAGCAGAGGTTGAAGTTTTCTTCAATCTTGCTTTGTGAGTCTTCATCACACGATCTTTCCTGCAGGTTAAATTCAAATGTATGATTAGTATCATGTATACTACCAGAAATCACACTTGCATGAAGAATATCATCTCAACATTCTAATAACTCAAATAAAATAGAAACACTTATCTTGTATGTTTTTGTAGACTCCCTCTTGATTGTTTGTCTCCTTACATGAATTATTGGTGTCTCTAACAATGTGCTCTACTTCATCATCTGATTTTGAGGATATGTGCCTATCTTGCTTATGATTGACAATGCTGACCATAGATCACATGGAACTGTGTACTGGTGCGAAATCTGTGTGTCCCGTCTTATTTATTCACGACTGCATCCCTTCTTATCCAATGTTGAGATAGATCAGTGGTTCTTCTTTGAATCAAGTCCATAGAGAAAATTACTTGAATGAATGATTCCCATGATCTTGGGAGGCCATTCAATGTAGTTATTATCACTTTTGCTTCAACATTGTCTCCAATAGCATCTAGCCGTTCCTTGATTTTGGAGACACTTTTGATGTAAGATTGAATGCTTTATGAATTTTGCATCTTCACACCCTTCATTTGAGCCCTCAAGGTCATCTTCCTATTGATAGTCTTTCCTTCGTACAAGTTGGTCAAAGCATCGACATCTTCTTAGGAGTCTTCAAGGATGATACATGTGGGGTCAATTGGTCCTTGATAGAGTCTTCAATGATCCTCTTGGTTTTTATCAAGTTCTTCTTATGCTTAGCTTTGTCCTCATCTCCCTCTGGATCTGCAATTTGTTCTTTGACATAGTTTTCCAAATCATGCTCTTCTTAGGATGAGAAACACTCTACACTTCCATGCCTGGAAGTTCTTGCTTCC
The DNA here is from genome assembly GCA_001517045.1 of Pseudotsuga menziesii. Lineage (NCBI taxonomy): Eukaryota > Viridiplantae > Streptophyta > Pinopsida > Pinales > Pinaceae > Pseudotsuga > Pseudotsuga menziesii. Next base: position 439,295 of record LPNX010136475.1, on the reverse strand, counting down.
TTCAAGCTTGTTCTCAGGCTTGGTATTGATTGACATCTTGATAAAAGTGAGAACCTCAAATGGAAATAGAGAGAACAAAACTTACCAATGAGATTGCTTTAACTGTATGCTTGCTCCAAAGCTTTTTCGACCTAGGGTTTGATAGAGAAACCCTGATTTTTCAACTTTGGTGACTTGAAGATCTGATTGGATAGAAAGATGCAACTCTCCAAGGTGAGTTGAGCAGTATACTCCTTTTCCCAAATCTGTGGACATCACTGCAAAATGTTTGATTCCCTTGTTTCTTCAATTTCCTCTGTTGAATTGTTTGGTCTTAATTCTGATGTATCTCATAAATTTTTGCTCTTCAATGTTTGAAACTTCTTCCCAAGGTAGTTTCATATGTCCTTTGTCCAACCCCATAGGTTAGAGCAATATTGGATCCACCAAATGGAACTTATGTAAAGTTTCCCAAGGTGAGCTGTTTATGGTTCTGTTAAGTATAACGAACTTGTATGGACTGCCATGTGTCACTGTTTTAAATTCTGGTTTTGAAACTCACACAAGCGAAACTACAACCCGTGCTCTTTCTGGAACATTTGACGAAATTGGATTTGGATCTTCCTAGCCCGAGATATAACATTTCTCCCTAGGGCACTTGTTTAAAACTGAATTCTGGAACAAGCTGAAACCCTATTTTGCATGGATCATATCTCAGAATGTACATCAAATCTGAGGGTGAAACTCACACACAAGGTACATCAACATTTCATCTTCGGCATGTCCGAGTTTCAGCTCCTGGACCTTCACCAAGACTCCAGAAGCAGGTCCATCAACATCCAAAGCTGCTCCCCATACACCTGCACATGACAACAAGGACTTTGGAAACTAAAAAATGGAACAAGGAGTTAGGTCTATTCCTCAAAGAAAACTCAGAAAAGAAACAACTCCAAGACCCAGGTATGAAAGTGGATTAAATGGTTATTGTTATTTTTGTTCTAACTTCGGTCATAATGCTATGGATTGCAGACTCTACGGAAGAAGAAGTGCTGGAAGCTCCAAGGACAAAGCTAGATGTTGGACATGTAACCAAGTTGGACATATTGCTTCCACGTGTCACACATTGAGATGCTACACTTGCAGTGGGTTTGGTCACAAAGCGCAAGATTGTGCAAGTCAAAGAAGTCAACCCAGGAGGAGTCCTTCATACACATCAGCAAGAAGAACCGGTGACCCTTGGAAGGAGACCAATGTAGGAAGATTTGAAGATCAGAAGACAAAGGCCTATAGTCAGGGACACTCTTAGGCATGGAGACATGAAGTTGATCAAAGAGGTGTTGGAAGTTCCAACAACTCAGTTAGGTACTGGACATGCAACCATGTTGGTCACATTGTTGCATATTGTCGTACGATGTGTTATGGTTGCAGTGGCTTTGGGCACAAAACTCAAGATTGTTGGAGTACACGGAAACAACCCATGAGAAGTTTCTCATACAACTCATCAAGGAAAGTTAGTAAAGATGAAGGAACAAATGCTGAAAGGAGAAATGCCAAGAAGCAAGTATGGATGAAAAAGACCGAGCAGTTACAGATAGGAGAGGTTGATCGGAGCAGGGAGGATGGCTGCCATATGACAAGCCAAGTGTAAGGCCTCTCAAAGGCCTTAGCACGCCTTGAGTTCATGAGGCTGGAGGATGAACTCAAAGAACAAAGGATGACTACTCCAGGTATACAGATAGGTCGTAGGATCGTTCATATTGACAATGGGAGCAGTGATCAGTGATATCAGATGTAGATATGTGGTCACCCTTTACCATTGATGCCAAAGGGGGAGAGATGAAGACAAAAGGGGAGCATGCTAACAAGGGGAGCATGAGTTGTTGTCATCAATGACAAAGGGGGAGATTATTGATGAAATTGTCATTGATGCCAACATGGACTTGCAGTGGCCCACAGGTTGTTATAGATGCCACCAAGTCCCCCTTGCAGTGCACAAGTATGGATGATCCCAGTACCCTCACATTCAGTACCTTGTAGCCCACACAGAGATGGTTTGTGCCTTGAAGCACCTTGTACCCAGTTGACAAGGTCCATGTACCCACAAGGTTGGATCTTGAAGCCACCACCTTGTTGAAGATGCTGAAGACCCTACTGATGGCACTGAAGACCTTGGAGATTGTGCTGAAGCCTTTGTGGATGATGGAGAATCCCTAGATGGGTTGGAGAAGCACTAATGACCCATTTTGTGGTCATTCATGCTCTAATGGTGTCATGGTACCCCAGGAGAAGGTCTGGCAACCCCACAGGTGATGTCATGATGGATCTCGACCCTTGGAGGTCCCCTTGCATGGTTAAGGTGGTTGAAGAATCCCATGATGCCTCTTGCTTGATGAAGAAGCCCTGAGGAAGTCCTTGGACCCACACTTGATGGGTTAATGGTCCTTGAACCCTTGAAGGAGATGATATGGTCATTTGTAGGTTGATGATGTCTTGAAACCCTTGGAGATGGTTCTAGGGAATGAGGAAGACTTTGCACCCACTTATATGATGACACTTGGACACTTGATTACTTATGGATGATGGGGTCCTTAGTCATGCATGCTCTTGCACATGGCATGTCCTTGAAAGCCCTAGTGGGTTGATGAAACACTTAATGAGTTGCAAACCCTAAGACATGATGACCATGATGCCCTTGGTGGAATTCTTGCACCAATCTTATTGAAGAATCCCTCTTGCACATGACATGTGTATGGAATCCCTAGTGGCTTAACAACCCTTTGATGGTAAGTTATGGAGGACACCCTTACTTATGGTAAAGTGTGGTTGTGACACAACAAATTACGTGTATGTTTTTAATGGTAAGGGTTGACCCTTGTGTAAGGCAAATTCAAATTAAAAAAATACAAATGACCTTTGTAATTAAAAAAATTACAAATTAAAAACACCTACCTTGACCTGGTGGGGGGTAGGGTTGCTCATTGGCCTGTTGTGACAAGGCTCGAAGGGTAGGCGACCCCTGGAATAGAGGTTCACCTCGGTGGGCTTCGAGACGTCTTGACCCCTGCTAAGTCACAAGTTATTGGTATATCTCGCTTGCAGGCTGCTGTTCCCATGGTTTAAAAAAACACTTACCTTGAAGCCGGCCTCAATTCAAGGCATGTCAACATTTGGATGTGTATATAAACACATCACTTTCCACTCCATAAAGATCAATCCAAGCAGATGGAAGCAACTCGCTAGCTGAGGTTGACTAAGGTCAAATTCGGGTGAGGAATTTCGTGGGAGCAGCAGCCTGAAATATTTTTGGTTTGTAAAATTTGGTGGTCTAGGAGCAGACCCGCATTTGTTTCCACAACTAAGGAGATTTGACTTCATTTGTTTGGTCTTGATCTATAACTCCAACAAATGTGAGTGAATGAAGAAGCACGTGGACTGAGGAGATAATACACTCGCTGATTGAGACAACGAAGAAGCAGTGACTAAGGTAGTGATTCGGTGGAGCTAACATCAGTATCTTTTTATCTTGGTCTTGGGGTTTTTATAGTGTTTACAACAGTCTATGTTTTTCCTTTTTAAACATCTTTCACAAGGTTTACAACAGTCCTTTTGGACTTGCTTGGGGTCAATCCAACGAAGGTGAAATGTAAGCAGCTCCGTGGAATCTCGGTGGAGACTGTTTTGTAGCAGCAGTCAAGAAGCAACCCTATAGGGTCTGACCCGAGCCCTGTTAGGGCCTTTTTCTCAGTAGCCGAGCTTTGTTGGGATGATGCGAGAAAGGCAACTAGCACTGAGTAAGCATGGTTAGGGTTTGAAGAGAATTCTTTTGCTTGCACAGTCAAGTTTTTGGTAAAGCCTCTCCACAGTCCTGAAGAGAAGTCATGAACAGTCCTAAACTTGCATACAAAATCAATCCGAATTCATGAACCAACACTTTTGCAGACCTTTACACAGTACACTCATGTACAGTACAAGTAGTTGAACTATCTGAGTTTATGGCAGCTTGATATACAGTGCATGGCTTGACAAGTGTTGGAATCTTCTACAGGAGACATACACAACCAAAGTTTGAATTTGACATGCACAGGTAAGATCACTGATGATGTAAACTATAATGATACAGATGATGATAAAGATAAGATGATGTAAATGATATATGATATACACACAGTCAGCAGAAGTTGATGATGAAATGATGACATACACAGTATAAGAATGTTGATATGATATTGTTGACTATGATGATGATGCTATGATAATATATGATGATGATGTATGAAGATGATGCATAAGGTATACCCGTTGATACTACATGATGCATACTTACAGATGATGTAAACCCTACAGTGATATGGTAAAGGATGCAAAAATATGTATACAAGGAAGTGATGAAGAATGCAACAATATGTATACAGTGAAGTGGTAAAGAATGCAGCAGTATGTATACGGTGAAGGGGTGAAGAATGCAGCAGTGATGTGGTGAAGAACGCAGAGCATGTATATACATACAGTGAGAATGTACAGTGATGTAAGTACATTAAATTCAGTGGTACATTGTTGCACTCTATATACAATGATGAAGATGATGCATGCTATGAAGTGATGTTGCATTTCTATGCACTATGATGATGATGACATATACTCTATACTGATATATGATGCACTCCTATACACTACATACTTGCTGAGGTCTCCTTGTTAACACTACACTCAAAGATGATGAAGTATACTATGATATGATGATGCACACATACAGTGGTAGCAGTTTTGGGCATGAGCAGACTATACTTAGGCATTGGCAGTAAGAGGATACAGAACAAGTCTTTCAGCAGAGAGTCCAAGGTCTTTGACATAATACCTTGTTGGTAATCTTGAGACCTTGATGACATTCCATGATGATGATGATGCTTTGATGATTAGTGTTGCAGTAGTGAAGAATGATGAGTAGAGAAGATTGACCAGCATTGATGATGAGCAGACTTGACATGGTTAATGAGCAGAGGTTGACCAACAAAGATCGATGTGCAGAGGCATCTGAGTAGAGACTGTTGCAAGTAGAATCTTGCAATTGAGGATTGGACTCTTCAAACCCTTCTTAGTTGGAGCTATGAAATCCAGGTTGGGTCCTACTATGAAAGTTGGTGCTCTTTTCATCAGTTGACGCTGATTGTAATCGAGAAGATTGTAGTCTTCCATTACCGCAATAAAGGTCAAAATTACATATATTCTCGTGTCTCTTTGATGTGATGAATGTGCTTATGACTCATGATTAATTTAGCTGATTGATAACATAATGCTTGATATACTCTGATTGATTAAAAGAAGGTAAAAAGGTTTAAATCGCTCACACACTGATTCATCCCCCCTCTCAGTGTGGCCATTGTGTCCAACAAAACCATCCAAGAATGATAACATTTGGGAACTCGTGATTTTTTGTAAGAGATGTTCCATATTAGTTAGGATAGTTATCCTTCTCAGATACCTTTTACAAGTTTCTTAAATCCACACAAATCCAAATTTCACCTATTTCGTTTCTAGTAACCATCGAATTTTTGAGCCACTCTGAATACCTGATTGACGCAATGATCTTAGCCTCTACCTTTTTTTGCAATTCTTTCTAGACTAGCAGGGCCAACTTCAGATTTGTTTGCCTTAGCTTTTGTCTTTATGGCCGAGCATCCTTTTTTAATGGTATGACATGCCCAATGATGTCCCTGTTATAAGTCTTCAAATCGTCATAAGGCCATGCAAAAACATCTTTGAATTCTATAATCAAATTTTCAAATTCCTTCTTTTCCCACAGAGTGAGTCTTTTGCCAAATTTCATGAGCCTTGGATTTTCAAGAGATCCAACATTTACCTCTTCATATTCTTTTGGGTGAGGCACTCTTCTTTCTTCTCTTTTAATTTATCATTTCTGTCAAACAACTTTTCCAGTTTGATCCATTCAGGTGGAACAAGGTTTTCCCTTTCTTTGTCTGGAGAACCTTCCGCTTTCCAATCAAGTTTGAAGTTTGAAATTATGTAAGATTGTTCATGTTGAAATATTGTAACTTTGAAGAATATTTTATATGTATCTTTTGTGGTCCCCGATGGTCCTACCGGGAGAACCACTTGTATTATCTTGTATCCCGATGCTTCTAATCGGAAGAACTAATAAGAGTCATGAGGTTGTTCCCTCTAATTGTAAAGGTGGGTCATTAGCACCCCAGTGTGGTTACTTGAGCCTACATGTGTAACTCGAGCCTACATGATTAACTCGAGCCTACATGTCGGATGAGTTAATTGAAGTGAACGGATGAATATAAATAGAGGTGTAGCTCTCCTCATTTGAGCACACACTCTCACTTGTGTAGCGCATTAGTGGAGAAGAGAAGTAGCTGGAGAAGGAGGAGGATCAGGCTTTGATCTCCTTGCTTGTTTTATCTTTTATCTTTTTGGGGACATCTATATTGAGGAAGCTTTTGCTGGGTTTTTCCCTTTAGGGTTTTCCCAGGATAAATCTTTGTGTTCCTTTTGTATGGTTGTGCTTGGCTATCTTTCAGTGATCCTGTTTATATGCTTTTGTTATGAAAATGAAATGAAATACTGATGTCTTAGTTAAGCATATGAAAATTTAACATGGTATCAGAGCCACCCTGAAAGAAGACATTGTGCAGCTACAGAAGCTAGGGCTTCTTACTTTTTGGTTCTCTCTCCACAATCGATCAGCAAAAGAAGGCTAGGCTGACTCTCCATTGAAGGGCGCATCTTTCTGTCGAAGCAGAATTCGATTCCGAGCATTTTCAGTTTTCGGTGCGGGAAATTAGGGCTTCTTGCAGAAGAGGAATTTTTGAGTGAGCCCAGCATAGGATTTCTCTTCTCATCAAAATCGAAGTTTAGAGACCTGGATCAAGATTTTTGGTTGGGTGAAACTCCGGGAAAGTCAAACCCTAGTTTGACCCCGAGCTAGAAAAACCCTAAATACTAAAACTACTAAGTTTTGGTACTTTCGCTATATTTCGATATTGGCGAAGGCTCAGGAGCTGAAAATTGCAGAGGCCGAAGATAAAATCCTGATGTACACTGTGTCCAAAATTCAGCTTCAGATTCGCTATATTCTTGGAGATATGATCCCTCCAAGTTAGGGTTCCAGCCTCTTCCAGAATTCATCCATAAACAGGACACCTGGGGAGAATTGCTGTAGCTTGGGCTACAGAGATCCAAATGGAATTCCTGAAGATGTTCCAGAAAAATCACGGACTGTAATTTCTGTGGTCCGAAGTTCAGAACCAGAAGATGAAACAGTGACACGTGGCAGGCTGTACAACTTCGCTATTCTGAACAGTCCTGTAACAGGTCACCTTGGGAAAATGATCATAAATACAAATTGGTGAAACCAATTTTGATGAAACCTGTGGTGTTGGATCAGGGACATACGAGGTTACCTCAGTGCGAAATTTCAGACACAGAGGGGCAGCAATTGCGGAGCTATCACAGAAACAGTGACAAGCATTTCTGCAGAAGCTGAATCGTCTGATTTGAAAGATTGAGATTTCCAGAATCCAAGTACATCAGTCAACTCACCTCATTCAAGCACATCTCCTGGTAAGGTCAGTTTCTCATTCCACAAAATTTCAATTTTTTTTGTAATTCTCTAGCAAGATGACTTCAAGCTCTAAGCTTGAAGACAAGCTAGAAGGCATAGAAAATTTTCGAGCATGGAAATACAGGATTGGTCTCATTCTCCAAGAGAATGATCTTGATAAGTATGTCAAAGAAGAAGTGTCAGGACCTGAAGAAGCTGAAGCCAAGGAGAAGCACAGAAAGGATATGATTAGGGCACAAAGAATTATTGCTGACTCCATTAAGGATCACTTGATTCCTCAAGTGTCATCCAAGAAGACTCCAAAAGAAATGTATGATGCCCTTTCCAGAATGTTTGAGGGAAGAAACATCAACAGAAAGATGAATCTAAGAGCTCAACTGAAGAGCATCAAAATGAGTCATGGAGAATCCATCCAAGACTACTTTTCAAGGGTTTCCCAGATCAAAGAGCAACTAGAAGCTATTGGAGATAATCTTGATGAAGATGAAATGGTCATGACTGCTCTCAATGGTCTCACTAGACCCTGGGAGTCTTTTATTCAGATGATGTGTGCTAGAAAAGAGAGCATGAAGTTTGATATTGTATGGGAAGACTGCATTCAAGAGGAGACTAGAGTGGCAAATAGAGAAGCCTTACTAAAAGTAGATGATCAAGCCCTAGCCACTCACACTAAAAGAAGAAGAGGCCAATCAAACTTCAAGAGAAGAAATTTTTTGTCTCATCCTCCCAGAAGAATCCAAAGGGTAAGAGAAAATCCTTCCTTTAAAGACTATTCTGATTTTGAATGTTTTCATTGTAACAAGATAGGACACATTGCCCGAAATTGTCCTAAAAAGGGGCAAGAATATAGAAAGAGGATCAACAACAACAAAAGGCACCATGCCCATCTAGCAGATGAAGAAGAAGAAGAAGAAGAAGGTCCCCCAAGAAAACAAGCAAGAGAAGAAGATGCAGAAGAGTATGTGCTATTCTCTGCACTCTTTGGATCTGTAACTCTTGGAGAAGACACCTGGCTTATTGATAGTGGTGCTTCAAAGCACATGACGGGACAAAAGAAAACTCTGTCCAAACTTGAAAAAAAGAGCTCTCCTCAGAAGGTATCTTTAGGAGATGACTATCAATATCTGATCAAAGGTGTTGGTGAAGCAAGCTACAAACTTGATTCAGGTAATCCCCTAAAAATGAAGGATGTATTATATGTACCTGGTCTAAAGAAGAATTTACTTTCTATCTCAGCTTTAGATAAGAAAGGTTTCAGAGTTGCTTTCATAGATGGCCAAGTAGTCATGTGGCCCAAAGGAAAGAATATTGAAGATGCAATCATTATTGGTGAAGAAGAAGGAGGCTTGTATAAACTAAAGGGGCACTCAGAAACAGCCCTAGTGCATGAATCCACTGACCCTAGTGAACTATGGCATAGAAGGCTTGCCCATATCAATTACAAGGCTCTACCTCATGTGAACAAAGTAGTGACGGGATTACCAGACATGAAGATCAAGCATGAAGGCATTTGCAAAGGATGTGCAAAGGGAAAGTACATCAAGAATCCATTTCCGAAAAGTGAAACAAAGACAAAAGATACGTTGGAATTGATTCATTCAGATGTATGTGGTCCAATGTCTTCTACATCTTTAAGTGGCTTTGAATATTATATCACATTTACTGATGACTTTTCAAGAAAGACTTGGATATACTTCCTGAAAGCAAAGAGTGAAGTGTTTGAAAAATTCAAGGAGTTCAAAGCCTTGATAGAGAATCTCTCAGATAAGAAAATAAAGACACTTTGATCGGATAATGGTGGAGAGTATACCTCAAAAGAGTTTGAAGCCTTTTGCAAAGACTCCGGAATCAAAAGGGAACTAACCACTCCCTACAATCCTCAACAGAATGGGGTTGCGGAAAGAAAGAACAGAACCATCATGGAGGCAGTAAAGACAATGATTTATGATCAAGATCTTCCAATGCATCTATGGGCAGAAGCGGCAAGAACAGCTGTGTATGTACAGAATAGAATATCCCACAGTGCTCTTGGGTTCAAGACTCTAGAAGAGGTATTCACAGGAAAGAAGCCTGAGGTAAGTCACCTCAAGATATTTGGTTGTCCAGTATATATTCATATACCAAAAGAGAAAAGAACCAAAATAGATCCATCCGGAAAGAAGGGGATATTTGTTGGATACTGTGAGGTATCCAAAGCATTCAGAATATACATTCCTGGATTCCATCACATGGAAATCAGTCGATATATGACATTTGATGAAGAGGCAGCCCTCAAGAGATCTAGGAAATGCCAACATGAAGAAGTGTATGAAGAAGAGACATCTCCCAGAAATAAAGAATCTACATGTCTCCCTGAAGATGAAGCTCCTGAAGAACATGACATAGCAAGACCTCAAGAACCTCCCATAATGGAAATAACAAGAAAGAGAAAGCCTGCTTGGACAAGAGAAATTATATGAGAAGCAGAAAGGTATGGAGCCCCTGAAGGCTCCACAAGGGAAAGAAAGAAACCTAAGACCTTCTCCAACTATGTAGCCTTGATGTGTGATCTTGTAGATCAAGAACCTACAAACTTTGAAGAAGCGGTCCAGAAGAAAGAATGGGTAGAAGCAATGACTGAAGAATATCAATCAATAATTAAGAATGATGTATGGGATATAGTTCCTAGACCAGAAGGAAAGAGTATAGTATCCTCCAAATGGATATACAAAGTAAAGCATGCAGCTGACGGAAGTATCGAGAAATATAAAGCAAGATTTGTAGCCAGAGGTTTCTCTCAGAAAGAAGGAATTGATTATGAAGAGACATTTGCCCCAGTAGCACGGTATACTTCGATTAGAACTATCATGGCACTTGCATCCATGATGAAGTGGGATTTACACTAGATGGATGTGAAAACAACTTTCCTAAATGGAGTGATCGAAGAAGAAGTATACTTAGAACAACCTCAAGGATTTGAAGTTGAAGATAGACATACACACGTATGCAAGTTGAAGAAGGCATTATATGGTCTTAAACAACCTCCTCGAGCTTGGTATGAAAGAATAGATGGTTTCTTGTCGAGCATGGGCTTTACCAAAAGTAAAGCTGATCCTAACCTTTACCTAAAGGTTGTAGAAGATGAGCCTGTCATCCTGTTACTATATGTGGATGATTTATTCTTGACAGGGAATGAGAAACAGATTAAGGAAAGCAAGAAGAAACTAGCAGAAGAATTTGAGATGAAAGACCTTGGGTTAATGCACTATTTCCTAGGTCTGGAAGTATGGCAAAGTTCAGAAGGAATCTTTCTCAACCAGGGAAAGTATGCAGTAGAGATATTGAAAAGATTCAATATGTTGGAATGCAAAGCCTTGGCCACCCCCATGGATTCCAACCTAAAGTTTTTAACTGATGAGTCATTAGAGTTAGTGGATGTGACTCTCTACAGACAGATCATTGGGTCATTGATGTACTTAACAAATACTAGACTAGACATTTGTTTTGCTGTGAACACTTTAAGTCAATATCTAGTTCAACCTAGACGGGTTCACTTGGTAGCCGCCAAACATGTGATGAGATATTTGAAAGGGACTATAGACTTTGGGCTATACTATGATAATAGCCATGAGTACAGATTATATGGATATACAGATGCAGATTGGGTTGGAAGTATCTCAGACAGAAAAAGCACATCAGGCGGTTGTTATAGTTTGGGATCTGCTATGATTTCATGGTTTAGCAGAAAGCAATCCAGTGTTGCTCTAAGCACTGCCGAAGCAGAATATATAGCAGCTTGCTCTGCTAGTTGTGAAGCCATATGGCTTCGGAAGTTGCTGTCAGGATTATTCAATCTAGAGTTGGACACTACCGTAATTCTATGTGACAACCAAAGCTGTATAAAGATGACAGAGAACCCCGTGTTCCATGACAGATCAAAGCACATAGAAATTAGGTATTTCTACATTCGAGACATGATGCAGAAAGGAGCCATAAAGCTCCAGTATGTGAGTACGGATGAACATGTTGCTGATGTGTTGACGAAACCTTTGTTTGGAGTGAAGTTCGAATACTTTCGAGACAAGCTTGGTGTGGTTCAAAAGGCTCTTCCCCGAAAGGGGGAGTAATGATGTTGTAGTGGGATTGTATCATCCCTGGGCACTTGCCCAAAAGTGACCCGGAGACCTCGGTCTTCGAGAATGAAGAGGGATTGTATCATCCCGGGACATATGTCCAGAAGTGATCCGGTGATTTCGGTCATCGAGAATGTGGTAGGATTGTATCATCCTTGAACTTCGGTTCAGAACGGATCCGGTGAACTTCGGTTATCGAGAAGGTGGTAGGATTTTATCATCCTTGGACTTCGGTTCAGAACGGATCTGGTGAACTTTGGTCATCGAGAAGGTGGTAGGATTGTATCATCCTTGAACTTCGGTTCAGAACGGATCCGGTGACTTCGGTACTCGAGAACGTGTGTTGATCCCGTAATTCCTAGAGGAAGGATTGTCTGAGTTCCACAACTGTGTTGATCCCGTAATTCCGAAAGGAAGGATCATTAGTAACTTCGTAAAGACCTAAATCCCGTAATTCCGAAAGGAAGGATCATTGACTTGATCCTGTAATTCCAATAGGAAGGATTGTCTGAGTTCCACAGATGTGTTAATCTCGTAATTCCGAAAGGAAGGATTGTTAGTAACTCCGTAAAGACCTAAATCCCGTAATTCCGAAAGGAAGGATCGTTGGTAGCTCCGTAAAGACTTGATCTCGTAATTCCAACAGGAAGGATTGTCTGAGTTCCACAGATGTGTTGATCCCATAATTCCAATAGGAAGGATTGTCTGAGTTCCACAAATGTGTTGATCCCGTAATTCCGAAAGGAAGGATCGTTAGCAACTCCGTAAAGACCTAAATCCCGTATTTCCNAGTGAATGGATGAATATAAATAGAGGTGTAGCTCTCCTCATTTGAGCACACACTCTCACTTGTGTAGCGCATTAGTGGAGAAGAGAAGTAGCTGGAGAAGGAGGATTAGGCTTTGATCTCCTTGCTTGTTTTATCTTTTATCTTTTTGAGGACATCTATATTGAGGAAGCTTTTGCTGAGNCGAAAGGAAGGATCGTCTGAGCTCCACAGATGTGTTGATCCCGTAATTCCGAAAGGAAGGATCGTTAGTAACTCCGTAAAGACCTAAATCCCGTAATTCCGACGGGAAGGATCGTCTGAGTACCACAGACATGTTGATCCCGTAATTCCGAAAGGAAGGATGATGTTGATGTTTTGATGATAATGATGTTTTGGTGATGATTATATTTTCATGATGATGTTTCTGATCAAAAGATCAGAGTATGATGATGGTGTTGTTGCTGATCGAAAGTGCTGAAGATGATGTTGCTGATCGAAAGGTCAAAGTGCTGAAGATGATGTTGCTGATTGAAAGGTCAAAGCGCTAAAGATGATGTTGCTGATCGAAAGGTCAAAGCGCTGAAGATGATGTTGCTGATCGAAAGGTCAAAATGCTGA
>LPNX010136475.1:407314-423949 GCA_001517045.1 Pseudotsuga menziesii | reverse complement strand
ATAAATCTTTGTGTTCCTTTTGTATGGTTGTGCTCGTCTATCTTTCAGTGATCCTGTTTATATGCTTTTGTTATGAAAATGAAATGAAATACTGATGTCTTAGTTAAGCATATGAAAATTTAACAGTTCATGAATCTTTGTATATATTTGTCTTCGTCAAGTACCTTCCATTTTCCCATATTATTGGGCATAAAGGGCCTGGGCACTATTTCCATCTTTTCTTCTTTCGCAAGGCCTTGCCACGGAGATAAATTGGAAGCAGAAACTGCTAATGCATTTGCCTATTGGTCCTAATCTCGAGGGACCACTTCCAAAGATATAGCAACAAAGTCTTTGAAGGCTAAATGAACTACACCCTTGTATCTTTTAACCTTTCGTTTTTAGAAGCAAAATTTTTCTTTGACTTGCATCACAATGAGGTTAGAATCTCCAATAATCTTTAAGAATTTAATTCCACAATATTTAGCTAACTCAAGTCCATGTCAAAGAGCCTCGTATTCAACCACATTATTAGTGCCATCAAATTCTAAACGAAAAGAAAAATGAGAAGCCTCACCGGATGGGAAGTTAATACAAGACTTGCACCCATATTTGATCAAGATTTGGCCCTGTTGAAATTGATCGTCTAGAACTTGTCGGTATTCTCTTCAAGAAAAACATCGTTGGCGACTACAGTGTAGCAGCCCATGTCATTTTGGAAACAAATTATCTCGTTCTCTCAATCTTTTAGATCTTCTACATGATATCTTCTCATCGGTTCCCTGTGCAATACTACGAATGTCCCTTCTAGTGTTGGAATGGTGGCATATGTCAAGTCCATCTACATGTTTCCACCTAGGTCGGTGATCCACTTTCTTGATAACATCATACCCCATGCTTCTATTACGTCGATGACAATGGTATCCGTCAATGTCTCTATAGTGGGAGGCATTGTGAGACAGACTCAGGCGCCTTTGATTAAGCCACATACTTTAACTTCTTTGGAGGCCATAGTGCAGATGTTTCAGTATGGTCTTCAGACTTTCAGGCCCAGCTTATACATTATGGGAAGGGTCATTACGGTCGTCGAGGCATCGAAATACAACATTTAGTTGTGGAGAATGAGATTACCAATTAGTAACGATATGAAGAAAGGTTGATCCATTGGATTGGTGTTCTCCATCAAATTCGTATTCTGGAGGATCATAGATTGATCTTCAGTTTCTTTGATGACACATGTACTCGATGTACCCAACAAGGTGTCATCCAATCCCAATAATTTGACCACTTGATTTCTCATGGATGGAACTTTTACCAAGTCAACCAACAAGATACTCACCTTCAAAGTGTTTACTTGTTCCGAAACATCAACAGTAAGATTCATATTAGTATCAAAACCAGCTAAAGAATTTCCTGTATTTACTTGAGATAGGATGAGGCCTTTCTCCGTGGATGCTTCAGTATCTGGTGACTAGCTTGTTTGTAGAGGATCCTTCCGTCTTCTTTGGGAAGTAACATCTTTGAATCTGTTTTGGTACATCTTCTTAATTTCTTCACAGGAAGGCATTTCCTCGAAGACTTTGGAAAATTTATCATGTTGTCATTGGAAAGATGAAACTGTCCTTCAAATAAATTGTTACATACCTCAGGATGGTCATTGAAATTCTGATTTGGATCCTTTTTTTGCTTCTTGAAAGTGTATACAAGTGTCATCGCCATGGAAATCTTGACATGCTCGTCAATATTGAGGAAAATCAACAAACATATTGACCGGTTCCAGCGGTGTAATAGTTCGTCCATTGTTAGGAGGACCATTGCTGAAATTTCTTGGAGGAAACCTGTCTTATCGTTGGTTTCTTCAAACTTGAACCATTCTATTTTGCAAAGCGTTATTATGCTGAGTAAAGTCAATCTCAACTTCTCTATTTCTTCGAGTACCATGCTAATATCATCGTTATGACCTTCAAGGACTATTGTCTCCCTCTTCTTTGGCTTTTGCTCTGCTTTGCCACTCAGGGCATGCAATATATTAAGTTTTGTTGATGCTTTCCAATTCTTATCTAGATCCTGGGCCTTCTTAGCGGATTCCAGGTTTTGAAGATTTTCCATATTCAAATGAAACAGAAACTCGCCCTGAAATGCATTGATATAATATGTCAATGCTACAGCATCATTCGACTTATCAGAGTCAAGAATTTTGTGCACATTTTCATCAAATCTACTATGGAATTGATTGAGCCATGCGTCCTAGTGGAATCATCTCAAGAAGCACCAGACACCAACCCTGGGCATAAATGCCCTGCATGATGGGGTACTTCCACCACATCAAGGGGCAGTCAGCTGTGCCATTAAGCCAACACTCCTTGAAATGAAAACCAAGACGACCTGCCATGACCAAACCACAGGTCTTGAGCCCCACTGGACCAGTACTTTTACATAAATCAAGCCCAAACTTGACCTTTATATAGAAAAAAGAACCTTTCTGTGTCAATCTGGTATGGAATGGTGCAGAGTATGTAGGGAATAACAACACTCTTTAACAACCAATGAAACCCCTGTTGACCAGAGCTGAGATTTTTCAAAGCAACCTGTGGAAAATAACATAATAAATGCAGCCAAGTGACAGGTATGGGGTTCCAAACATTTTAGTTTTATGGGATACATGATGTAACATTGAAAAGATATGCAGGGCTCATCTTTTTGTACTTAGAAGATACGCAGACAGTTTTTTATGTCTGTACTGTATCTAGCATATCCCTTTTTAGTATTGAATCATTATGTCCTCAGAATTGGTGGCTATTCTATCGAAGACTGTTCTGGTAGTTTATGGTTCAACTGTAATAAAGTTAAGCATGATTTTAGAAATAATCTTGCTAAATTTATTGTTCAAAAGAAACTGTTGGTTTTTCACGTTGAAGTTTCTGGTAATTTAGTGTTTGATTTCAAATATAGTCTGTTTTACATTGATCCTTACGATTCTGAAGATTCTGATGCAAGTATCAACTGCAAAACTTGATAGGTAGAAGAGATGAAGAAATCTTTGGAAAGTCTTTCATTAGAGCATCAACGGTTGACAGCCCAGAGGGTTGCAGTGCAAACTGGTATACAGCAGCTTGAGAGAAATGCTACAGTTCATTCTCAACTTGAGCGGGATATTGCTATTACCGCCACACCAGAAGCTTCAAAGGTATTTTTTCTTCTCTTTTAGTTTTTCCTGTTATACTGTCCCTGTTGATGCATAGGCTGATGCTTGTACTTATTTTTTCATGGAGGACTGATCTTACATATTCCTACTGCTATAAGTTTTTCCATGTTCTAATTCTAAATGGGGTCTCTAATGTTATCCATCATCTCTGATGATAACTGGGTATGCAATTTGGGAATAGTCAGCGTCTAGAGATGCTGTTTTGTAAAGATTGAGATGCCCAGGGAAGAAATGATGAGACTTATTTGAAGTCTGTGCTGGTGAAGTCTGAAATGAGTCATTTGGTTTATTATATTGCTGGATTCTTCTCATTTTCTACCAACATTTCTTTCATGATTGAGATACTTGCAGCGATGGCTTGTCTGGGGTTCTGCAAAGGATCCAGTTGCAGAAGCAGCTCGAATTGCAGAGGATTCACGCATGCAGAAAGAGGCAGCTGCTGCAATTGTTGAGAAACTAGTCATTGAAAACACCGAACTTATGGAAAAGGTATGCACGATCTTCTAAAGTGACTTTTCAACCTTTCAGTCCATAGAATATTAGCAGTCTTTAATGAGTGAAAGTGCAGTGTGGAAATTTTTAGATTATCATTTCATATATTGAACAGCATTTATGAAACTAACAATTGTTTGAAATAGATTATTTAACTTCATATTAGTGGACAAAATATAAATTTTCATGGGTGGATTCTGTCAAGCTGCTGGACAGAGGGGTCTGTTTGCCACACTATTAGATGTCTTCTAATACATATGAATATTTTGTGAAGTACATTTTCTGGGATTACTCTGCTCGTGTGTATGAGTGTGTTATCAATGTCATGTGCACACACACACCTTATAAGTAACTTTGTTCTTGTTTTTTAAACCCATTCGACCTAGATGGAGAATATATATACATGTAACATTTGACATTGCTGGTTTGACACACCTTACAACTAACTCTATGAGTCTATGTTAATCCAAGCCGTGCACTATAGACAGAATTTTTTTGAAATTTCACTGCATTGACATTTTAATGCAATTTAGAAATTTCACCTTTCTAGAAGGTTCCCCAGATCTTAACCCCAGAATTTTCTGCCCTAGGACTGCTGTAATTTAAAGCACAAAACAACTGCAGAAGAAATACAGCGATTCACTTTCAAACAGCCCTAAATTTCCTGGCAGTTACGGAGAAAAGACACCAATCAATGAGATAAGTTTTCAGCCCTTCCAAGCAACTTATCAGTCGATATTCAGATCTGAAAATGCACTTTAAAAGCAGAAAGAAGAACAGTATCCCAGCAACAAAATCAGCTCCTTTATCGTCTTTAGATGTCAAATCACCTAATAATTTTCCCTTTTGCTTATGTCCAATTAGCAAGATCATAAATAGATGTAAATAGCAAAATATGAAAAACACATGTAGATGAAAATCAAATCTGAAATTGACACAAAATATGTATAGTTGGAAAGTTCATATATATGCTCATGATGAAGTACCTACCATAGCGTCCTTTCAAGGCTACAAAATCCAACCATGCAAAATGCTATAGCTAGGGTAAATAATCAAACCCTAGCTCCACCAAGGAGAACAAGTGGAAGAATCTCTCCAACAGTATCTCCAAGGAAAAAGTCCTCTTCTCTTCTTCTTCACAAGTCTACCCTAGGGTTCTCTCCCAAAACCTTAGTCTCCAGTATCCAAGGGTAAAAACCTAACCCTAGAACTCCAAGATGCTCCAAGAAACTCCAAAGAAGGCCAAAAAACGCTAGCTCCCAAGAGAGAGAAAAAACAAGTGAAGACCTATAGAGAGAGAGGACAAGTGTGCTCTTCTTCTAGGTCACATCTCTACTCAAGAGTGAGAAACAATGAACACAATTCATATGAATGAAAGACTCTCTTTCCTCTTTATGTGAGAGGTAAGCGAGGCCAACAATACTATGTGGCCACAAGCCCTTACAAGCAACCCACATGAGCCCTTGTAGGCCACACAAGTTAGACCTCCACTCTAGAGTACAAATGTCATGCTCCAATGATGATGTCATGCACAATAAGGACTCCAAGGTCATGTAGCTACACAAAACAAATTGACCACCCCATCTCAAGCCTCCACGGACTCCATCTATCCTTGAAAGCAAAGTACTTTATTGAGTCAGCTACCCTTGCAAGAATAGATCTGTAAATGAGAGGCTTATATGCCACTTGCTTCACCAACACAAATACCTTGCGGAATTTCATTG
The DNA here is from genome assembly GCA_001517045.1 of Pseudotsuga menziesii. Taxonomy (NCBI): domain Eukaryota; kingdom Viridiplantae; phylum Streptophyta; class Pinopsida; order Pinales; family Pinaceae; genus Pseudotsuga; species Pseudotsuga menziesii. The sequence goes on along the minus strand of LPNX010136475.1, from coordinate 418,549 downwards.
TAGACTTTGTTCTTAGTGATATACCAATATCTTTGTTCTTCTAGATTGCCACCAGAACGTTGTTCTTGTCACAGTTCTATGTGTGACCTCTTCTCAAGATTCGTTCTCTGGTTTTTTCTTATGTGTAACCTGCACAAAAGAATCCAAATGACAATGTAAAGGCAATCGAAACCTTGTTTGCTAGTCACCAATGTCCAATCACAATGACTTCAATGTTCCCCGTATTGCAAATGGATTGATGACAAAGTTGTTTGTGACGAGAGAAGATAGTACAGTCTTGAACTCTACATGATGCAGAGTCCTCTGTTTTCAGTTGGTTTACAAGGCGTGTGTTCTCTGCAATTAAACAATCAACTGTCAATGCATTTTTTATATGTTTGCACTTGCTATTGGGAAACAATCATGGGTGAACATGTCAGCTCTAGTTCAACTGCTTGCAATGCCAAGCTCAATGCACTTTACAGTTCTGCAATGCAAATACCAAATACCAAGTTTGTGTAATGAACAAAATAAATAATAAATGAGCAGTAATAAATATTAATAAATTAATTAAATAATTAAATAAAAAGGAAAATGAAGAGGCACCTTGTGAAAGGTGGCATCTCATCACCAAGGCAACCCTTGCATGGGTATTTATACAAAACATCATTCTCTCATTGTAAATCATCACTTATCAATTATTCATTTATATATTTATCCATTTATGGAGTTTCTATCATATTTACATTGGATTTTCCTGTAGAAACAAATTTTATTTGTTTCATTGGTATCAGAGCCCCTTCTTGGGCATATCACCAATTCTGATCCAGGTTGTTGGTCACACCCTTTAATTCAAAGATTCTATGATCTTCAACCAAATCGGGCTTTTGGCCATTTACATTAGTAATTTCGGGTGCTGCGAAGTGAAAGAAAGTATTTTCTACTGTCAAGTATCATTAGAGAGAAACATGCATAATTCAGAAGAAGGAAGTATTTGAGGCACAAAAGGAACATAAAACACACTCCATCCTTGCAAACTCTGTGGCTACAAGACTTCATTACATCCGACTCGCTTCTCCCACACCCGTGTCCATTATTCTTAAGACTTCTTCTCCATGAGTTCCCTGCTGCTGCGAAGTGAAAGAAAGTATTTTCTACTGTCAAGTATCATTAGAGGGAAACATGCATAATTCAGAAGAAGGAAGTATTTGAGGCACAAAAGGAACGCAAAACACACTCCATCCTTGCAAACTCTGTGGCTACAAGACTTCATTAAATCCGACTCGCTTCTCCCACACCCGTGTCCATTATTCTTAAGACCTCTTCTTCACGAGTTCCCTGCATCACCCACCATCGCCTACTCCTTGCCCTCGCGCCTTTCCTAAGTCGCATTTTCCCCAGTTCAACGCATCCCTCCCTCCTTCCAAACCCCATGTTCTTCCACTCCCATTCCCTCTTACTTGTACCCTCTCATTCAACTCCCACCCTTTTCCCTTAAAACTCCACTCTGCATCCTTTTTATTTCCCTAAAGCCCCTCGCACCATTCAGTCTCTCTCTTTTTGCATCTATTCCTTCCCTTTCCGCGCCCGCACACATTGTAACCCGCAACTACTGCTCTCCTGCGCGTCACGCTGCACGCGGCCGTCCTGCAAGGTGTTCCACACACCCTCCCACAATCCTGTCGCCACTCCCTCCTGCAACCCTCTGCCACTCCCTTCCGTAGCCCTCCACCACCCCTCCTCCGGTTATTGCTTGTCCTCCGTAAAACTATCTTGCCTACTCGTCACCCACGCACGCTAACCTACTACAAAGGTAAACAAAAAGAAAACATTAAACTATACATATATTAAACATTAAACATTAAACTATATTTATAGTTTATAAAAACATTAATAATAATAATAATAATAATATTAATTAATTAATTAATAATTATTATTATTAAAAAAAAAGACGTTCAAAGTTTAGAGAATTTTTTTACAAGTAAAGAGAATGATATATATATATATATATATATATATAGATTAAAAAAATGATATTATTTTTAAGAAAGCATAATGAAATGGAGTCTCATGGCGAAAAACAAGGAAGATTTTCAAGCACTTTAAAAACTTATGTCGCAGTGTTAGTTCAAATGAAATGAACAATTAGAGGGAAATACATTATTATTTCTATTGTTCCCAACGAATGCAATAATTATATTAGTGATGAATTTGCTAATGCGTTAGCGATTCCGGAGTCAAATATAAGTGAAACGTTAGACTTTTGGAATAACAAAGAATATGCAATAAGCAATTTACAATTCAACATTGGAGATTATATTGGTGTCTCGCAATTTATAGTTAGATCTTTGTGAAGTAGTGATGGTGACCTAATTTTGGGATTAACATGGCTAGAAACATTGGGGACTTTTATCTCGAATGCTGAAAAGAAGTTTCCGATATTTCCGTACAAAAAAAGGACGATATAGCAGGTAAAGAAGAAGAGATCATAATCGGAAATTACTTCTGCAAATCAGGTAGGAAAAGGATAAAGTTCAATGCAGTCAAAAGTTAAAAGAGAAGATTCAAGCTCTCCAGCAAAAATTACTGGGAAAAGACGAAGAAAATTCCGCCATGAAGAAGGTTAATCAAGAACTAGAGGAACAAATCGAGAAGTTAAAAGAGGGCAAACAGTCACAAGACGAAAGGTTTGAGAAGATTCATAATAATAATAACCTTTTAGAGAACAAATTAGTTCAAATCCAGAAGGAAGCATCCATACTATCCAGAAAACAAATTTCAGTTGAGGAAGAAGAAACAAATACAAATTTGGTTCCCATCACAATTCAAAAGGAAGTCAATCCAACAGAAAAACAAGCAACATGAACTTCTTACCGACATCCAAATTACAAAAAGCATTTTGACCAACGACAGGGTCAAAATGAACATAAACAAAGGAGTTATAAATTCAGAAGTGAAAGAACACAAAATTTACAACCTAAGCAGAAAACAGGAAGATTTATCCAACAAGACGATCAACAATCACCTCTGATGAAAATAGATCTTGGATGGACCACATCATAGACGATGCGACATTTTTTCTTTGGAGTTCGTAACTCGTATCATCTCATTTTGTTAAGTGTCGCAAGTACTAAAATAAAGGATGGAAAGATGACGTTACAAGCAAGAAATCAAACATAAGCCCTGTCTTCAATTAAACTTTGAGGATAGAGCTTCCCTTAAGGGGAAGGCAATGTAATGAACAAAATAAATAATAAATAAATAGTAATAAATTTTAATAATATTAATAAATTAATTAAATGAAGAGGCACCTTATGAAAGGTGGCGTCTCATCACTAAGGCAACCCTTGCATTGGTATTTATCAATGTTTTAAAACTTGGAATTGAGAGTCAAACCGGTTGAGGGTCAACTCGGACCGGAACCGGAACTGGAACCGGTAATGAACCAGAGCGGTTTGATTTCAATGACTCGGACTATTAAAAAATACAGAAAAAATTTCAATTTTAATGAAAAATATATATTTGACATTCCAAGCTATGATTTCAAACCAATAGAAATGATATGCAAAATCTACTCATATATCTATATATTAATATTATAAACAATGTATGGGTCACAATTACAAAATGGCACCAAGTACACTACAATATCTCAGATTCTGATACAAAATACAATATCAATGAGGCTGTATTATCTCAGGTTTCTTCCAAGAACTCCATTATTTCAAGTCTCGGATACACAGTTTCATTAAGAACACTCGTATCCTGCTGCCTGCAAAAGTCAGTTCAGACTTGTTCTTTTGTATCAATATCCTCTTAAGGGAAATAGAAAAAGCAAAAATGTGTAACGTCCCCGACTCTCTGACCGGCGAAGAGGATGCTACCATGGCGTTAACCATCCGGGCTAAGAGCCCCATGAACATGTGCATTCATAAAAAGCTGAAAACAAAATGCTTGAACTAGAACATACACAGATACGATTATTTATCATACACAGTGGAAGCAACATACATTCATACAAGCATTCAACATGTTCATCATATTCATTAACAGTAAAATGATTGCAGGAGTAAAATAGATAAGATTACTTATCTTATAAAGAATTCGTCCCGCAACCAGCTACGTCGCTGCAACGTTCCACCCAACCATAGGCCAGCGTGCTCCTTAATCTCTCAGCAACGCTGCCACCTTCGAGCTGGGCATGATTCTCCAAGGAATAGGGAACAAGCAGGCTTACACATAGCCAAGGATACACAAAACACAGCCAAGCCAACACTGTTGGGTTTATCAGGCCATCAACAGGACAGCCAAGCCAACATGGTCAGGTTTATCAGGCCATCCAGGAGTTGGGAAAGGCTAAATGCTAAGCTGGTGAGCTCATTACAGAGCCAGGAACACCTACACCAGAACTAGCCTGACTTCTAAGACACCCACACACACCTAACACAAGGAATCAGTCCCTTCTTTGCTACACAGTCCCTCAGGCCCTGCATTCTCTTCCAGTGCTATTCAGGGGTTGTGGAGAAGAAAGCCAACCCTCTAGCTCTGTCTGTGTGGTTTCCAAACACACCAGGTTTATCAAGCAAACCAAGCCCCCATCCCTGCTCCCAACATAGTCCGAAGAACAACCATTGCCCGCATGCAATAAATCAGCAGTTACAGCTTTAAACAGGGAAAAAGACTCCTGAGTCGTTCTTGGCCCTATCGTGGCCAAAGCGACTCCCCAGCGAATTACAACAGTCCCAAAACGTAACAGTAAACACACTCACAACAAGAGGAAAAACAACAGTCTGTCCTGGGTAACGGAGCCACCGGGAAACTTACACAGACCAAGCTGGGGAAGGGAATACAGTCTCCGAACCTGTGCATGAGGGAAACTCGCACCAGACCCCAAAATACAGAGGGAAAAACATATGCTCGAGCCACAAATCGGTAGGGAAAACTTACGCACAGTCCTTGAGCGTAAAAATGGCTCTCCACAGGAAAATCGTGGATGATAGTGACCGAACGGCTCCCAGCTTACTGCGTGAGTAACAACAATGCAAAACCCAGTGCGTGAGAGAAGATTCACACCAAATCCCAAATACGGGTTGAAACACACTCGATTCCTTTGTGCGGAAAATGTGAATGACAGTGGAGTCGACTCCTCTCTCCTGGCTACGTGAGATCAAACAGGAAAGAAACCTGTGCGTGAGGGAACAATCAGACTGCCGCCCCTGCATGAGGATGAATAGACTATGGTGAGAATGCGTAGTGGAGTCGATGGAATGAGGGCGTAGTCATTCTTCTGCCCATCGTGAGGTTCAATCCGCTGATGGAGTGTGCGTGTGGGCAAGGACTGACAGTTTTGCCACACCCCACTCCCAGCCATAACTGCCCCAACTAATAACAACAGTTTTTAATGGTGGTGGTTGGATAAAACAAGGTGGTGACACATGGGTTTTTCCCTATAGGTTCAAAGTTTAACAATTCCCACCCCTTATCCTTGGGGAAATCATGCCCCTTCTCAATTTAGTTGCCGCGAACATAACTGGTCGAGGTTCATTTTAATTAAAGATGCATATTTACATGATGACAAAACTTAATATATGCTGCATGCCCCGATGTACCATCGGTGACAATTTCAACCCGAAACATAGCATAACCAATCGATGGTGGGGCCTTGGCCTTTAGCTCTGCACCATGATTATTTACAATATATACATCATGTACGTTTAATGCAACGGGGTCAAAACCGGGGTGTTACAAAATGCTTCTTTCATTGCTCAGAAATATGCACAATACATTATAATATGATTAAAGATTATTTATATGATTTGTTTGATTACCCTTAAAAGGAGGATTCTTGTTATGCTAGAAATCTGGTGTCTTCCTTGATTGGACTTTAAATACTTAAATTTCATATGCAGACTTGCAGTAATGTGAAAAATTAAAGAGAGTTTCATCTAGGAATTTAGTATGAGGGGATTGAAGTTGTCTTCAAAGTTCGGTTATCTGGATCCTTGATTGACATGGTGTCCTGGACATACATTTTCATGTTGAGGGATTGGTTATTATTGTTAATATTATGCTAACTTCTTATTTCGAAATGTGAGATGTTCCTTGAAATCAATACCGTCCACAATTTGCCGACACATTGATACTTCAAAGTTTAAACAATGCAAAAACAAGTGGTGCAAAAGCAGTGCTACGGAATCTGTTTAGGGTTAGTTTTTTTTTTAAAACAGTGAGACATTCAATGAGGAACCCGATTGGTTTTAGTGGGGCTTGGCTGGTTCAGAACGGTTCGGTACCAAACCGGTCCCCAGGTCGAGTTTTCTACCGGTTCAGGGTTGGAGATGGTCTAGGCGGTCAACTCGACTGGTTCCGGTTTCGGCGGACCGGTTTTTAAAACACAGGTATTTATACTAACATCATTCTCTCATTGTAAATCATCACTTATCAATTATTCGTTTATATATTTATCCACTTATGGAGTTTCTATCATATTTACATTGGATTTTCCTGTTGAAACAAATTTTATTTGTTTCAGTTTGTTGAAGGTGCAATCACAATCATGAATCTGGCTTATTTGCTTGTATTGTTGGTTGTGAGCATCTATACACTATCACAACACTCTCAACTTGTTATGACAGCCTCATGCATACTCTTAAAAAAAGATAACTTTACGAGTATATCTCTTGTGATCATAAAGATACTAAAGAACTTCAAACAATGGTGGAGTTCTTTATGGCTTGGACAATGGGTGANTACTCTTAAAAAAAGATAACTTTACGAGTATATCTCTTGTGATCATAAAGATACTAAAGAACTTCAAACAATGGTGGAGTTCTTTATGGCTTGGACAATGGGGGAATTATTACACTGTCTGTCTAGCTCAGGCTCTCATTCTCTCAATGGTGGCGAACTTCAATTACTCATTATCAGTGATGGTTAACTTGGAGCACTCACAAAGTATCAATTATCGGCATACTATCTCTCTTGTTCCCCACAACACAAAGCTATGGAGTCAATCTATGTATATCTGTATATGAAAGATGGCTTCTGCATACACTTGAAACCTCAACAACCTTGTGAAGATTAAATCACATGTGAAAAAGAATTTTGTTGCAGCAGTGGGTACACTGTACATAATACCAGCTAACCACATAATCATGCAATAAGACAGTGAATCAACTAGCCATAATATTTCTTACATCCCAGCTATGAGCAAGCAGGGCAGCCATGAGACAAATTGCAGCAAGAGGTATATGATCTGGACTTAAGTTAATACACCCATGAACCATTGAAAGCCGCAGAACAGATTGCTAATGCTCAACAAAATGGAGTGCGTACGAACTCCGGTCATGGAGAAAATGCTCAAAACAGTTTAAATGCTAAGGAAGCACTCCATTCTTCAAGAAAAAGCGACTTACAGACTTGGGTGAAGGAGAAGAAGACCTAGGCAAGTTGGAATTCACCCAACAACTAATAGAACGCCTCAGGCAAGTTAGAATCTGCCACTGCTGATTAAAATCGCCCTGGCAAGGGAGAAAAACGCCCAACAGTGATTAAATCTCCCAGGCAATGACAAAAACACCTCAAACAATACAAATTCGCTGTAGCAAGTGATAAATCCATCTTACAGTTCCTGTCCAACACCCAGGTGAGTAGAAAACTTATTTTGGAACCCCCTAAATGTTAGAAAGTGCAACAAGGAAGGTCTTCTAGCATTGCATGTGTCCTTCCATGTTAGAGACATTAAACTGGAAGCCAAATCTATTAAAGTGATTTTCTTAAGTTTTGACTTAGGAAAATACTTTAATTATTCTAATTTAATTTTGACTTTAATGGAATCACTTTATTAAAGTGAAAAGTGAAATATTTAAGTAATGCCTAATCTAATCTTAGCCATTGATTCTCACCAGAGGATCTCATCCACAGATCCAGAGTGAGTGTTAGGGTTTTCGCTTAGCCAATAAAGTTAAAAGGAGATTTGGTGGAGAGGACACGTACACAGTACACACAGACATGATACAAACAAACAGGGAAAGTCAGACGGAGGATTTTGTTGAGAAGACGGAGGAATAGTTACTCGACAGAGTCACAGTGGGTTCCAGGCTGAGAGATGGCCATACAGATCACGCTAGGAGGCAGCCATACCATTCGATAGAGGGAAGTCGTACAACCGTACAGCTGACATCAACGCCGTATGGATGCGTACCACTAAGTTGAGGAGGACATACTGCCGACACAGGGGCTGTACTGTTACGCTGAGGGTGTGCAAGGTTGCCGGACTTGTCCAGTATTTCTGCAGAGGTTCACATTCGCTAGGTTGGGTGAATATTCTGTTGGTTGTAAAAGTTCCATATTTTCTCAATGATAAAATTCATATCTAACTGCTACACCGATTTTCCCATCTTAGGTTTTTCCTAGGGTTTCCATACCCAAAATAATAGTGTCTATATTATGATATGATGTTGTGAATGTTTCTCAGTTTTTATATTCCGCTGCAATACTAGTAAAGAATTTCATGTGTGGTTTTCCAGTAACAAATTAAATAATTTGTTTAGCCCTAAATTGAACTTTAAAGAAAAATTTACATGGTATCAGAGCTATGGTGAGCTAAATCTGAGAGATTTGCAACAACAGTGATAGATCAGGGGCAGATCTATTGAATACACAAACCTAGATTTCAGATCTAGGGTTTGACAGGTAAACTTCAGTATGGCTGTGCAATTGAGAGTCGAGGATAGACTCCAGGGGGCTCAGAACTTTCCGACATGGAAAGAAAGGATCACAAGGATCCTGGATGTCAGTGATGCAGATGAGCACATTGACTCCACGAAGGTTGCACCCAAAGATCCGACAGAGTTGGTAGCTTGGAAGAAGATTGATTTCAGAACCATGTTGATTATCCTGGATGGAGTGAAGGACCATATAGTCCCTCATCTTTCTGGGAAGAAGACCGTATCTGAGATTTGGAAGGCCTTGGAAACTCTATACTAGAGCAAGAACCTAAACCGGAAGATGGTGTTGCAAGAAAGGATGCATGGTACCAGTATGGCCAAGGGAGAAGTAGCGATGCCTTATTTCACAAGGCTCACACAGATCAAAGACGAGCTTGGAGCTGTTGGTTCTAAAACCGAGGATGAGGAGCTAGTTCGGATAGCCCTCAATGGATTTTCTAAGCCATGGGACACCTTTGTTAAGGGTGTTGTGGCTAGGGAGAAGCTCCTTGATTGGCAGAGGTTGTGGGATGATTTTGTGCAGGAGGAGACTCGCATGGGTTAAGGATTAGGCTCATCCAGTAGTGCCCCACAGATTGTGGATGAGGAGGCTCTATCCCTGATAGGGAAGAGAAAGGGTAAGGCAAAGAGGAAGAAGGGTGGTAAGAAGAACCTTGACATGTCAAAGGTCAGGTGTTTTATCTGCCACAAGCAGGGACACTTTGCCTCCCAGTGCCTAGACAGGAAGAAGAAGAGCAACACTTAGATGGAAGGTTCTGTATAGGTGGAGGAGTTCAGTAGAAATTTCGATGAGGAGTTTTGTTTAATAGCTTGCATGGCAAGCACCACAGGTAACAATATTTGGTACATCGACAATGGAGCATCTAGTCATATGACTGGACATAAGAGATTCTTCAAGGACTTGCATGAGGGTGGAACAGGTATCCTCATTGAGCTGGGTGATAATGCGTGGTATCAGGCGCAAGGAGTTGGCATTGTTTCATTTTAGAGGGAGTCTGACAAACTCCTCAGTTTTGTTGATGTGTTATATGTTCTGGGGTTGCCCAAGAACCTCATATCAGTCTCCACTCTGGAGGACAATGGATTTCAAGTGAAGTTCAGAGACCATAGAGTGTGTATCAGGCCCAAGGGGTTAGATAGGAGCTTGGATTGGGTGATTGGGATCATGAGCGGGAAGGTGTATAGACTACACTTTGAACCTGCAAAGGCTCTAGTCAGCAGTAACAACAATCAGGGTGAGTTGTGGCATAGGAGGATGTCACACTTGCACCATGGAGCACTAAGGCACTTGAGATAGGTAGTCATTGGAGTTCCTTAGGTACAGGAGGAGGAGCATAACCACTGCAAGGGTTGTGCGTTGGGGAAGAACATTAGGAAGCCTTTCGCACAGAGTGAGCACAAGTCTAAGGAGCCCTTGGACTTAGTGCATTCGGATGTTTGCGGACCTATGAGTGTCCATTCTTTTAGTGGTTACAGTTACTCCGTGACCTTCATTGATGACTATTCCAAGGCTTGGATCTATTTCTTGAAGGCCAAGTCAGAGGTCCTTGAGAGGTTTCGGGAGTTCAAGACTCTCGTTGAGAACCAGATAGGAAGGAAGACCTGTGTTTTGAGAACGGACAATGGGGGAGAGTACACCTCCAATGAGTTCTTGGAGTATTGTTTGGTAGAGGGGATCAAGAAGGAGCACACTGTGCCTCATACCCCTTAGCAGAATGGAGTGCAAGAGCGGAAGAACATGACTATGGTAGGAGCAACCAAGGCCGTGCTAGTTGATCAAGGATTACCACTATTCCTTTGGGCCGAGGCATACATGAGTGCAGTATACATTTAGAACAAGTGTCCCCACACGGCTTTGGGGAGGAAGACACTCGAGGAGGGAGGTCTTCACAGGCACTTGGCCAGATGTGAGTCACATTCGCATATTTGGGAGTGTCTGCTATTGCCATGTTCATGCTGACACTAGGAAGAAGCTGGACCCTTCTGGAGAAAAAGGGTTACTTGTTGGATATGTTGGTTGTGGAGCTCGATCTTCCAGATTCAGAGATGTCATTCAGTCGTGTTTGTACCCCAGGTGCAGGGTTGCCGAAGCTTCCCCCCCCCCCACGGATCCGACCCCGGAACCTCGCTCCGAGCGAGTTCGACCCCGAAGCGTCCTAGGAACCGCGCACCCAAAAAACCGAACCGCGAACTGGTGAAGGAAAACACGCTTCCTGATTTTTGCAGTTCGTTTTGGCCAATTCGTGACGGAACCGCGCGCCGGCATATAAGAATTCGCGCACCCTCAGCTTCGGAACCGCGTGCCGGCGAGAGGCCGCAACTTCACTTTTTGTTTTCTTTTTTATTTTTATTTTTTTTTTCTAATTTGGCTTTGTGGGTGGGCCCTAGGGCTTTCTTAGGGTTAGAGAGGGGAGATAAAGCCCAATCTCTCCCTCTTCTTCCTCATTGTTTCATCTTTGAGTTGGAGTGGAGAGCTTGAAGAGGATTGGTGAGAGCTTGGAGAGCTTGGTGTTGAAGCAAGGTT